>JAWWTY010000138.1:17978953-18026462 GCA_035222235.1 Margarornis squamiger
TCCAGGGATCCAGGGGCAGCCACAGCTTCTCTGGGCACCCTGTGCCAGGGCCTGCCCACCCTCCCAGCCAGGAATTCGTTCCCAATATCCCATCTAACTCTGCCCTCTGGCTGTGGAAAGCCATTCCCTGAGTCCTGTCCCTCCATCCCTTGCCCCAAGTCCCTCTCTTGGAGCCTCCTTAGGTACCAGAAGGGGCTCCAAGGAGTTTTTCACCCTTAGGAATTGCCTCCCACTATCTTAAGCCAGTTTCCATGCAGAGGTACCTTTTCCCCACTCTGTCTAGTAGGTGCTTTGGTTTTGATGAATTTTGGAGGTCTACGAGATGGACTGGTCATGTTTAAATCTTGGCCCTCCGTTTTCGTTCTCTTACAACCCTCTCATCTTCTTGGCTTCCTCCTGGAATGAGGTTGTTCCTGAACATAAAGGCTTCATGTTAGTGTTGCCCTCAGACCACGGGTGAGTGAAAATTCCCGGTAGGAAGGCAGGATCTTGCTCCTGGGTTTGCTGCTGCTGTGTCAGATGCACCACTTCTCTTTGTTATGTGGATCTGCACAGATTCTGAGCCAAGCCCTTGAGTTATTCAGCATCTTCCAGCCCCCTTGGCAGCCCTAGTGTGTTGTGTGGATCAGGAAAATCCTGGTGGATGTTGACTCTCTCACCTGCAGGTCATCCTAGGTCTGCTCTGGTGCCGGAGTTTGGAATGCAGCTCTGCAGGACCCAGAGCTCATCCTGATGGATTCTCATTTATTCAGTGCTGGGTGTCTTCCTGACCTTGGCTGGGATCAAAATCCCAGTTTCCCTTAGACCCAGGCGAGAAGGGCTGGAAACCTGAAGGGCTTCTCCAGAACCCCCAGGCACATGGGATGGTTTCTGAGCTCTGCTCTGATGTTTACAGAGCACCAGAGCACATACAGCTCTGTAAGACAGCTTGAACTCCATTAGGAGCTAAATTTAGTGACTCACTAACTCCTTTTTGATATGTTTTTATAATTTCATTGTATTATGACACTTGGTTTTAAATTTGCATGAGTAAATGAGCCTCTCACTAAGTCAGGTAAAAAGATTTTTCACTTATCTACCATGAAATAAGACATGAAAAAAATAATGAGAGTAAAAAGCAACGTATCCTTGACATATTTAGTTTACATTTTTTCCAACTGTGCTGACTGAACGTTTCTAACCATTAATGATCCAATAAAGCTGTTTGTACCGCTTTAACAGGCTAAATAATTTCACATTAGGAAGACATTTTGTAATTAATGTAGTATTTTGTGGGGGAACCCTATTTTGGGAAAATATAATTGTACATTTAATTGCACTCGCAATCCGAATTGGAAGATGCAGCAAGTGAAAACTGGCCTTTTCTGGTTCACCTCCAAACAGCAAAGTCCATGGGGGCAATTGCCAGTAGTGAACAGCTTTAACTGGTTCAATGAGGTTCCTGCAGGATTGCTTAAAAATATTCCCTGGGCAGGGAAGCTCCTGCAGCTGGTGCACCATCAGCCCTCACACCTTGGTCCCTGCCACCACGGGGTTCCACCACCTTCCGATCCACTACCAAGCGTTTATGGTCTGTTTTGTAAAGCGAGTCTGAACTTTCATTCAGGATAACCTTGACGAGGCCCGAGCAATATTGGGATCTGCTCTTCAAAGCTATTGTTCCCCTCTCATTTTCCATCCAAGAAGAGACCACCCAAGGTCCTGCTGCCGGTGGGATTTGGGGGATATATGTGAGGAGCATCTCTTTGTTTTGGGAAGGTGATGAGCAGCAAGGGGATGGCACCGCTGCTCCTTCAGTCCCAACCTGGGCTCTGGTGTTGGGCTCCCATGGATGTGAAAGTTCCTCTGTTAATTACCCATCTTCTTGGCTCTCCTCATCTCTCTGGACATCACTGGCTTTAATTTTTATTTTTTTGTGTGTGTTATTGATATTTTTTCTTTTTTTCCCCCTGTTTCATTAATAGTGACAGATGCTTTTAATTAAAAAGAAAAGACAAAACAAAATCCCGAGTAAAACAAAAAGAGAATATTCTAATTTGGCGTGACATTATGAGGCAGGATGGCTCCTGGCATGCAAGGTACGGAAAAGGTCATCTTCCACAGCTCCAGCCTTTTGCAACAGTGGAATTAAGTTCAAACTCAGGCTGGTTTTGAAGTCTTAAGTCTCTCCAGGGATTCCTTTCATAACATCTTCGAACTGGATAACACTACAGTAAATGAAATACACTGCACTGGATTAAAGGGTTATTTCCCCTGTGTGTCGAGCTGACACAGAATTCCAACCCTCAGGTTGCCTCCGAGTTGTCTCTATCTGCTGATGCCCTCTCTGCTTTACATAACAGCTCTTGGAGTTTTTGCAGGGAAAGTTTTCCCATTATTTATTCGGCCTCGACGCTCGGCGTGCGCTGAACAGTTTTATGCAGCGAGGACCCAAAATAAAGCAGCTAAACAGGAAGAGATTTAATGGGCTCCGAAACGTGAGGGAAGCAACACAGGGCAGAGCAGAGCTGCCACTTCAGCTCTATTGTGCTGCTCTGTAATTTATACCCAAACACAAACCGTGGCTCGCTCTCCGCATTGCCACTCGTGTTCGGCAGCACCGAGCGCGCAGGAACGGCGAGGATGAGCTGTGCTACTGTGCTCTTCTCTGACTGTACCAACAGCTGAAATTTGCTAGGGATCATTTGCGACGTGTTTCGTTGTAGAACAAATGTTCATTTTGACTTTGAACTTGGTGTCTGCTGTAGCTCGTGCAGATTGCACCGAGCGCCGGGTATCGGAACCGCTGCCATCTGCACGGCGCCAGCGACCACCGTGGCTGAGCTCCAGAGCACGTCCCTGCATCTCCACTCTGGGGAAAAGATGAGTGGCTCGAAATATCACAGCGTTGGCTCCTCCAGCTCCGTCGTGCCACAGCCAGAGCCCTGTGCTGGGGTGACCTGTTGGGCCTGGGGAAGGTGTTGTCTCCAAGCTTGGGATGGCAAATGGTAAGTGGGTGTCTACTGAACCCGCCCTGGAACTGAAGAAACTGGCTTGGTCCTTTGTTTTTCCCCCCACCAAAATGCTGATTAAAGACCACTCTGGAAACATGGAACGCAAACTCTGTGCTAATTTTTTTGGCAATAAAAAAGAAGAAAACTGTTCCTTCTCCCTCCTTGCCTCCTCCCATTTTATTTTACCCAAAGTGGTCCAAGGCTGGCTGGGTCATATGGAAAACTGAAGTTGTTTTATAAAGCATTTATACAAGAGAAAATGCATCCTTTGCATTCTTGATACGTTTGGGTTTGGTAAAACCAGGGCGCTGTGCTCCGTATGTCCGTGTGTCCCTCTGGATTCTGTTCTCCATGTTGAATCTCTTCTGCCTTCGTGGTTCACCATCCTCCCACACCATGTTTTTCTCTGGGTGTGCTCATGGACACCACTGGAACAACCACTGCTCCTCTTGCCCAACCCCAAACCCTGCTCCTGAGGGCTGACAGCATCGGTGGGGCTGCTGCTCTTCACCAGGGTGGGGAGATGCCTCCTTTCCTCTCCCTGCTTGTGCTCCTGCTCCGCTACTTTCAAACATTGGTTGTCTCCACCAGCTTTTGGCATGAGGTGCTGGGACCTGCACCCTCACCTGGGGCTCCGTGGAAGGTGTTTGACAGGATTTGTCCATGCTGACGGGTTTCTGCCACCGAGGTCCTCGAGGACATGTCCCTATGGGCATCGGGTTCCTCTGTTTCCGAGCCTTATTCACATAGAAACACCCACACGCTTTAAAAACCTGGGAGAGATGGCAGTTTGGGGTTTCTGCTGTCCATGAGTAATTAAAACCAGTGATATTTTTATATTTACCTCAGACTGAACAGTCTGGGAGGAGAAGGCAAGGCAGGGAATTGCGTGTGCTGCTTTCCTGGGTGGCTGGAGGTACCCCCACGCTCCCACGCTGCGGCCTCCGAGAGGGTCTGTGCCTTTCCAGGAGGTCTGAAATCTCTCAGGAGACACTGGGACATAGTGGAAATGTGCTCTTAGCTTTAGCACTTCCTCCAGGTTATTTCTTCAAGTATTTAAAAATATATTTTATAGCACTAAAATAAATGTTAATGAGTCTGCATTGCTTAGGGCTAACAATAGTTTTTCTATTTCAATCCAGCAGCCTGGCAGGGTGTTTGCCGATGGAGGGGCTGGATGTGGAGACCTGGCTGGTTTTTTCTGACTTGGTCCTTGATGTCTTGAGCAGTTTTATTCTCTTGTGCTTTACTTGCCCTGTTCTGCTAAATAGCAATGAAAAGCTTCCTTGCTTTGTTAAAGCGCCTGGGATTTATCAAAGGCCTCTGGGCAAGTGTTAAATGCTGAGCTGGGTATAAAAACTGTTATTTAGTGTTATGTTTATACCTCTTCAATGTTAGCATGTATTTTTATATACTCCTTGAGGTGACCTTTGTGCTTTTCCAACCAAACAGACAGTCTCCTTGACTCAGGGATTTGGTTTTTTCCACTACTTGGCATGGATTCGTATAAATAATTCTGTAAACGTGCTTTTTTGGGGTGTATTCAGCATTTGGGCTGTGGGGCTCACCATGCTGGAGATGCCAGTTGCATCCGCAGGCTGGGAGAGGTGCCATGAGAAAAATAATGGCATGGAAGTCCATTCCTCTCATTCCCCATCTCAATTCTTTTTCTCAGTTACAACAGAATTGCATTTTCAGGATCCCAGGCTGGCATGTAAGATGGACAGGGATGGGGGGGTACCCCAAGCCTTAAGGAGTCTGCACGGGAGCGGGACACGGAGTGGGCGGGGGGAGAGGTGTGGGAGAAGATGGGATGGCAGGAATTCAGCCCTGGCACTGTGTCAGAGGCAGCAAGCCCTGCTCTGAGCAGCTGCAGGAGGTTTGTTTGTGTGTTTACTATGTGGGGCTGTGGAGGGGAAAACCACTTAGCAGAAATTCTGCTATTAAAGCAGATGGGGGGAGATTGATCTGGTTTTTAGGGGGGTGCTTGCTGGTACAGTGACCAAATTGTTGAGCCCTTCCATCGTTCCAGGGGACAGGTGAATTGTGTCTTCCGAAACTCTCGGCTCCTTCCTTGCTTTCTCACAAGCTGATGTGTTTTTTTGGGAAGCAGAAGAGTGTCTGTCAGGGTTGTTGCTGCAGCTTCTCTACCCATGCTCCTTCCACGCTGCTCAGGCCCTTCCCAGGCTCCTGTGGCAGGTCCATGGGCCCCCTGCAAACTGGCAGCATCCCCTTTGCTGCTGCGAAAGTGCTGCTTGTTATCCTCGATTTCCTTTTTTTTCCCTTCCATTTTAGAAATTGCTCTTTTTTTCCCCCCTGCCGTATCACTGACAGCCACATTCTCCTTGACAGTTGTGATATTTGTATGTGTGCATGAAAACAGTAGGAAGCATTTATGTAGGTGTCACTAATTTAATTTAATATAATCTGATCTGTATGTATAGAGAGGACTGCTCTGACTGAAACGCTTCTCTTTATTTTACAGTCTCCATCGTCATCAAATACAACTCCTTTCATTCTCCTCTTCCATTCACCTACCCAAAGACCAAATCTGGAAATAGTAACCAAAAGAGAAGCCCACGTCACACACAGAGCAGGGAAAGGTTGAAATAATTGAAGGGTAAGTGATTTTTTTCACCCTTATTCTCTGTGTAAAGCTCCAGTGGCAAGTGCAGGACTGTGCAAAGAACCTGTTAAGCACATGCACAGCTGCTTTGTGTGCAAAGTGGAATAAAATGACTGAAGTGCTGATTTGGTGAAGAAAGAAAGGGATTGCAGGTGAGGAGGTGCCCGGAAGGGCAGCGTGCCCACAGTCTGGAGTGTTGGTGCTGGCACTTTGGGATGTTGGTGCCGGCACTTTGGGATGTTGGTACCGGTTCTCGTCCCCCTGGATCCATCCCTTCTCCTGCCTGGGTGGGAGCAGTGGCTCTGCACAGGCTGGGGGCTTGGCATGGCTCTGGCTGGTGTGAAGGAGCTTCCCAGCTGAGCGGGAGCCGGGAGCTCGGAGTCTCCTGCTGCTGGAGAGCTCTCGTGTCATTTCCTTCTCTCCTTCCCACTTGACGCCGCTCTCAGCTGGGCTAGCGATCCGTGTGCGTGCGTGGGGCAGGATGTTTTGCCTCTCTGTTGATTTCTGCAAAGCCTCGCTTCTGTGGGCTCGGGGAGCTTTTCCTGGAGAGCAACCTGTGCCGGGATTTTCCCCAAGGAAAGCATGGATGGGGGCTGGAGGAGGGACGAACCCGGCTGGCAGAGCGAGGAGGGCCTCTCGGTGGAAATGTTTGCCTTAAGGCTTTTCTTTTGCTGCGAGGGTGGTGAATAAGATAGAAGGAGATAGAACACCAGCTTTTGTGAGATTCAGAACCCTGGCTGAAGCATCAGGAAGCTCCAAATGTTAGGGAATGCGTTTTCCCACCCCATTCCCAGCTCTGTGCTTGCATATATTGCATTTCCACACATGTTCTTATGTAGATGGACAGGATATGCCTTTGCTTACGTGTGAGATCTCCTTTTTAAACATCTGGGTTTTCTGGTTTGTTGCTGCTGTGGGCTTTTTTTTTCTTGCCCCTGCAGTGTTTGTTCATGCAAAATTCATATCTGGGAAGGGCATCTTAAATCCCTGCTTCTGAGTCAAAAAGGGAAAGTATGGAAGTGAAAAGAGAGATTGTATCATTTAAGAAATATGATTCATGAATTAATCCTCGTCTGCTCCACCATCTGTGGCATGTGTTTCAATACAAAAATCCTTGGTTATATCTCTTTAAAAAGCTTTCTTCTTGCTGACTGCCTGTGTTTGCTGCAGTGCTAATGGGGAAGTAGCTTCTTTTTGGGGGAGAGGGTGGAGATTTTGATTCACGGCCCGGACTGGTGTCCCTAAGCTGTGTCCAAGCTGCAGGTCATTGAGGGGGACACAGAGCTCTGTTTTTTGGGGGGTGCCAGCTCTCTGTGCAATGCCGTGGGCCTGACATGCAGGGAAAGGCTGTGCCCAGCTGGTTTTTGCTGTGGGAGTGTGGCTGGGGCTCTCACTGGGATGGAGGGAGAGCTGGGCAGCAATGGCAGGAGGTGCAGGCAGACATTAGATCCTTCTGCAAAAGCGAGTGGCTGTTTCTAAAAATGGGCTGGCAAGGTCTTTTGTACTTGATGCTCCAGAAAATAAAGGCTCAAGGTAGTCCCCCATCCTGTTCCCAGGGGTGTTTTTGTAACCTCTTTGTAGATGCAGATTAAAGGGAGGTTGCCCATCGTTGCCCCAGAGAGGAGCTACCATGCTTTGTGCCTCCATGAGAGGTGGGGAGTGAAGGGACACTGGAGTTTTTGGGTGGCTGGAGAAGGGTCCCCTTTTTCTGATTGGATTCTTTGAATTGTTTTCCAGCATTTTGTGGGGAACAGCTTTCCTTTTTAAACATATTTCTCAGGTTCCTATTCCTCAAACAGTGCACCCGGTTTGCTGCTGGGGTCAGACCCAAGGTGTGTGAACCCTTTTCCTCCTTCCCGGACAGTCCCCAAGCAGGTCAACATTCCAACACCTGCATCCATCATCAATCCCTTTCCTGGACTGATCCCTTCCCTGCCCTGGAGCACTTGCTGCCTGGGATTGCCCCATCAGTTTTCTCCCATGCCTCACGTGAGATGCTGGTAAAAGCTTGAGTGTTTTCCTCGTTGTTCTGGAGGAGGATCCGAGGGGCTGGAGGTGATGGATGGCTGGATGGCCACAGCCCCTGGTGCAGCTCACGGTGATGCCCTGGGGTGGCCACAGCCCATGCTGTGCCAGTGGCACTGCTGTGAGCACGGCCCAGGGGGCTCCCAGGCCCTGGTAAGGCTGATGGATGGAGGTGATGCCGGAGCTCGGTGCCACGGTGAAGTATTACAGGTTTGCTGCCTTCCCATCCATCCTCCTTTCACGCCTTTCTGCCTCCCTGACTCATTGGCACGTGGCCTCTGCTGGCAGCTCCTCTTTGCTGTGGGAACACCCACTGGACAAGGAGGGATTGTGGCAGAGCTCTGGTGCTTTGGGAGCTTTGTTTTTGAATTGAGCAGCTCAAGCCAGGGCAGAAAAGGACAAGGTCTTTTGTTGGAAGGAGGAATAAAGGGTTCAAATGAAGGAGGATGTGGGGGATGCTCTGTCCCACGATCAGGTGCTGAGCCCTTCTGGGCTCTTGCATGGTCCCTAAGAAGTGTTTTCCTATTCCTCTCTGTCATCACAAATCTCCTTCTGGCCACTTACTGGGGAGTCCTTGGACATGCAGGCATGACAGGAAAAGTAAACTCCAGTATCCCAACGCTGCCATAAATAGCTGTGTCTGAAAGGAAAATGGTGTCAGCAATGGCTCAACAACTGTTCAACCCAGTCTGGGGTTTGGCTGAATTCCATCCATATCCCAGCAATGGAACCTGAGGGATTGGCCTGAAGTTGTGTCAGAGGGGGTTTGGCTTGGATCTCAGGGAAAGGTTCTTCCCCCAGAGGGTGATGGGCACTGACCAGGCTCCCCAGGGCAGTGGGTACAGCCCCAAGGCTGCCAGAACTCCAGGAGTGTTTGGACAATGGGACAGGGTGGGATTGTTGGGGTGTCTGTGCAGGGCCAGGAGCTGAATGGATGATCCTTGGGGATCCCTGCCAGCTCAGGATGTTCTCTGATTCTCTGACTTACTTCTGCATGGAAAATACTCATGGGAATGCAGACCAGGATGGGCACCCAGCTCTCTGTCCATCTCCCCCACACACACACCTTGTCTTTCCCAGCTTTTGCCAGGACCTCTGGCTCATTTCTTGTATGCCTTTACAATATTTTGCAATTTTGGATATTCCTCAATTGCTTCAATCATATTTTTTGGGGAGTTTCTAGGCTTGTTTGCCATTCTTTGTCTGCTCTGTGCTATAGTCTGGCAAGCAGAGGTTGTTTCCTGGGCTCTCTTCTGCAAACCTGCACCTCTGTCAGGTGTGTGCTGGTCCCTCCTGTGCCAATTGATGCCAGTAATCACATGGCCAAGGTCTCTATAAAGTGAGGGTTATGGCCTTTGTGCCTTGAGAAGGTCCTGTGCTTACTTACATGGCCACTGTTAGCATTTTGCAAAATTTTAAGCCACCACAGAAGCTCTGCTGGTGAAAAACCCCAACCAAACCAACATGAGGTAAAACAAATCCCACCAGAAATGGGAGACAGAAGCAGTCCAAGCATTTTGACAGCAGATTCCACGAGCCATAGGTTTTACTTTTTATTTTAAGCTTTGACTGAAAATCAGCAGTTTTTACTTAAAGAAGATAAAAAGACATATTTATGCTCAGCATAAACACTGATTTCCACCACAGAGCGGGGTTGTGGGTGAGGGGTTTGGTGGGTTCCCCCAGGCTTCTCCTCCCTCCTTGCAGGGTCCCCCGGTCACTGAGGCTCCCCTGGGAGGTGACAGTGCTGGTGGCAGAGGACACGTGACTTTCCTCCAGGGTTCCTTGTGGGCAGCTCACGGAGAGAGGAGAAGCATTGATCCCCCTCTGTTTTGTTAGGACCCCAGTGAAACAGCTGCTTGTTTCTCCCAAACAATTATGCCAAGGCGGAAATTGGCTTGTGTCTGCACGGACGCTTTGGATGGGGAAAATTCAGCCGTAATAGCTGGAAAACTAATATGGGCTATGAGATAATAGATGCCTAAGGGATAAAATTAAGCAGTATTTTACAACGAAGGAAGAAGGTTTGGCAATAAATAGTTTGCCTTTGACTTCCTTTTTGCTTGCCAGAGGACTGATGTTGTTTTGGAGGGGTTGTCCTGGGACGTATTTTCCAAAGAGATGTAGGAAAATAGGGAAGGTGTGGGGTTTTTTGAGTGGCTCCTGGGAAGGCTGGTGCCAGAGCTTGGGTGCAGCACTTTGGCACCCCTGGCACGTTGGCTGTGGCAGGGATGTGACACTGGAGCTTCCTGTGGGAAATCCCAGCAGGGCAGGGGGATGGTTAGAAGGGAACAGCAAGGTTTGTTGAACAAAGCGGGAGCAGCATTGGGTTTAAATGCCACAGGGAGCCCAGGAAGCTCAGGAAGGGGAGGGGACCTGTTCAGCACCCCGGCAGGGTCCCAGTGGAGTTTATTCCCAATCTCCCTGTGTTCTTGGCTGCCTTGGGCTGTGCAGAAGCCCATTCCCAATAATGCCATGGCAGTGGAATTTGCTTTTGTTCTGCTGTCCCTCCACAAGCCGATTTTCCATAAGAGCTCTGTGAGCACCTTGCTAACGGGGTGGTTTGGAAATGCTGTTTTCTCCCTTTTGGGAGGCTCATACCACCTTCCTCTCCCACTCCTGCACAGGGAATATGGTGAGCTGGCCTGGGAAAACACCTTGGTTGCCTCCTGGTGCCAGTGGCAAACATCCTGGAGAGAGCAGGGCTCACAGTCTGCTCCAGGGACTTGTTCAACTTCCCTTTGCAGGGAATAAAAGTACAGGTCCAACAGAGCTGCAATCCCAAATCCCACCTTCTCGGAGATGGACTTGGGTGCAGCAAGTTGAGATATGAGGTCTTTAGCCCAGGCCAGCTGCAAACAGCTTTTAATTTCCCAGACCTCAGGGACAGCCTCCCTGCCAGGTGGGAGATTTCCTCAGCATGGCTGGGGCTCAGGACAGCCCCAGGGTGCAGTGCTGGCCCTCCCCAGGGGCTGAGGGGGCACTCGGGGTGGGCTCAGCACCTCTGCGAACGAGGCCAGACCGTGTCGCGCATCCAAAACGGAATCATTAAGTCGCTGTTGCATTAAGACTGTGTTTTTATTCATGGAGTGTAATGTGATTCATTTGCCCTTTTGCTCTCGTGTTGAGAAGGCAGTCATCTCGTATGCATCGCTGGCTGCAGGCAGAGCTCCAGTTATTTATTATTTTTAGGGTTTGGGATGTGAGGGAGGAGACATTTTCATCATGTGCAGAGTGGCCGCAGAGTTGAGACTCATCTGTTCTCTGGGGGGCTGCAGGCACCAGTGCTGGCCACGCTCTCCCAGCCCTGGTGGGGAGCATTTAGCCCAGCTGTCCTTCTGCAACCCTCCCAGTGAGGGTCCTTTATCCTGTTCCACCCTCCTGTGCCAGAGAGCCCCAGCACCTCGCCCAGGGACCAGGCTGGAGGCATGAGGGACACACTGGGGCACGTTGCTGGGCTCTGGGGGAACAGCACCCCTTAGTGTCACAGTGACACTATCCTTTGGTGTCCCAGTGACACCACCCCTTGGTGTCCCAGTGGCACCCAGTCCCCACCAGCTCCTTGCAGAGGGCTGGGTTAGGCTGTTTGCTGTGGAACCCACACCCTTGGGTTACGGATGTGGCACAGGGTCCTGCTGATACGTGGTGGGTTGTAGGATGGGACCCAGCTCTGCTTGGTGAACTGATTAAAAATGGGTGAAGGAGACTGTGCTTGGTGCAGTTAACTGCAGCCAAGGGAAATTATTCCTCCTTGGAGTTAAAAGAAGAAAGGCACCAAGCAAGGAAGGAGTATGGAACACAGAAGAATGGGAAAAATACAATTCCTTTAAGTGTTAGCAAGGGGAGCATTAACTAAGCCACTAATTCCAAAAGAATGATAATGAGTAAACCAGCTGGAGTCACTGCCTCTTGTAGTGGGACAAGCCTGGAGTGGTTCAGCTCCTTGTGTTGGATCTCCACCTGCAAAGCAAGAAGGAGGAAATTGCTTTCCAACCCCGACTGTCCCGGGCAGCCCTTTTTAAGCACAAAGCTCTGAACTCTGTCTTGCTGTCAGATTCCAGGCAGTCACACTGCAGGGCACAGTGACCATCTCAAAGTCCTCAGGTGACCCTGGGTTTCTGACACTGCAGGGTCACAGTGTGTGTACAAATCAGTAAGGCACATTTTAGAAGCAAAGGGCAGGAGGAAGAGAGTTAACTCTGTGTGTTTCTTTTCTTTCTTGCCTTGTCCTTTGCTTCCTTATTTTTTCCCTCCCCCCATACAGTTCACAGCCTAAACCCATGCTGGGAAGGACCCTCTAACCAGAGCATGGCTCAGCAGCAGAAAACAAGGTCTGAGGCAAAGGCAAGGCAAGAAGGCACGAGCTGGGCGCTTAATTTGATGATTTTCCTACACTTTGTCGATGGGGAGGCATGAGAAAGGGTCAGGTGTGGAGAAAGATAAGGAGAAAGGGTTTTCAGGAGAGCTTGGAGCCGGGAGCTGTTTGGGAAGGGGAGATTTTTAGCCTCCAACGATTTGGGTAGACAAAGGCGGAGAGGCGCCGTGGAAGCGGGAGGTAATAACGCCGACCTTCTCCGCTCTTTGTTTGCAACCAAGAAATGCACAAATCGCTGCTGATATTGCTGAGTGCTTTCCTGCTGCTTTGTGGCTTGATTTGGAGCTGCAGCCGTTCTGAGGCTGGTTCCTGACTTCCAAAAAAAAAAATAAATAAAAAAAATAGCAAGCAAATCCTGGCTGACAGAACGGGAATCGCTCCCTCCACGGGCCGCGTCGCCAACACCTTGGCCTTACGTCATGCCGTAGATCCTGGCTGCATTTTGTACAGATTAGTGCCTTTTGGAGAGTTCTAGAAAGGTCAAAAACAGAAAAGAAGCTCTAATAGCAGGATAGCAACCAGCTGGCTGCACTGGGTTTCGTTTTACTGCCATAGTAACACCATGAGCCTCGGTGTTAGCACTGTGCCCACTGAATACCGTTCCCCCCTCCCTGTTTTTGTCAAGAGACGAGCCCATGAGAAGGTATTTTCTTCCTGAAGAATTTCTCTGAGGCAGTAATGGGCTTTTTGGAGGGTTCAGTCCTCGTACCCAGAGATGTAAGGTGGGTGATTTACAAGGCACTGTGCAAATGCCAAATTGTTAGGCAGAACTGCTGCTGATTTAGAAGGCAGTTAATGCTCTGAATGTGCCAAGTGCCAGTAGAGTGTTTCTACAGATGGAATAACTGGAAATATTGGAGAGATTCCAAAGGTTTAATCAAATTCAACCAGGTTTTTTTTTTTATTTTTCTTTTTTTCTTTCTTTCTTTTTTTTTTTTTTAAACTGCAGAATTCTCTGAGGAATGAGGGTTGAAATAGTAGATTATTCCATTGCTTTTAGTACCACGGGGGAGATTTTCACAGATGAACGTAAAGCACAGACTTTGAAGCAAACACATAAGTGGGTCTATAAAGGAGGTTCGGAGCAGCAATGCCGTGAAATCCTGGACCAGTGCAGGGAACATCTTAGATTCCCTTGCAGGAGGCTCCTGGGAAGCAGAACAACGGGTTTTCACTCATGCAGCACAAAGGAAAGAGGCAGCCACAGAGCCCCTGGTCCAGTTCTGCTGCACCCAGGCAGGTTTGGGTGGGATTCTGGGCACAAGGACCCTTTCCATGGCTCACTGTGCAGCGCTGGGGCGTGCATATGTTCCTGCACAGATGCACACCTTCCTCTAGTCTTGTTGACAGCCTTTCCAAGGCTTCTTATTTAGCCAGACCATATGTGCTTGGGCATGGAGATGGTGGGATGTGGAAAGAGCATCGCATTATCCTTGGGCTGCAAACACCAGCAGGAGCAATTCCGAGCGAATTTTGTCTGCGTGGAGACCCAGAGCTCCCGACTCTGCGTCTCAGGAGCAATCAGATGCCATTTTCCCCTTCGTTTGTCAAAACCAGGCTCCAGCAGGCCATTCCCCTTTGTTCTCTCCCAAAATCCCCTCTCCCTGTCTGCTCCTTAAATATTGATCCAAAGCATGGATGAAGGCCACCAGGGAGAGGGAGCACTGTGTCTCCAGGGAAAGCTTTGCTGCTCAAGTGATGTGAGACCAAGCTGGAGAAGGGGTTGGACATTTTTCCATGGGGTTTCTGGTACAGGAAATGAAGAGCCCATCCCCACTGCTAGCAGCAAGGTTTTGTTTGGGGGTGAGGCGGAGGGTCAGGAGCCCCGAGGGTGTGGGCTCCAAGGAAGGGCTGTCCCAGGGGCCATGCTGGAGCTTTCGTCTTGCTGGCTATTTTTTTGTGTGTGTGATGTTTCTTCAACAGCATTTTTGGGGTTTGCAGAAGGCCTGATTGGATCTATGAATTGTCATTTATTTGTTTTCTTTTTGTGAGAGAAGAAGAGCTTCCTGCTTTTCCTGGAGTGTTTGCTATTGATCCTCTCTGGAGTTGGGGGCTGTCTCCCTCTGAGGCAATGCCGTGCTGCCTGCCCAGGACCCCCGTGTCGCTCTGGGCAGGATTTCTCACTGAATAAATTGCTCCAAAGCTATTAGCCTCAATGCCACAGTCTGCTGCTCCTGCTATCCTGCCCCCACCTCTGCCCTGCCATTGATCCAGCCTGCTCCCTGTTTGCTGCAGTCAGGGCTGCCTCTGCCTCTGCCGCTGCGCACAAATTGCCTGAAAACGGAGTTGCTTAAAGCCATTTTATAAACATCCCCTCCCCTCCCTGGAACCAGCCACTGTGCCAGCCAGAGCTGGGAGCTTGGAGGTGATTTTACCTGGCTGAAGGATGGGGGAAGATTCCTAAATGTTTTTAGTGTGGGGTTTTGTTTTTTTTTAAATTAAAGCCAATGTGGGAATTAAAAATGACATGACTGTGGGAATCAGGTTGCTGAAGAAGCTGTTGTGTGTGGATCTGTGTCCTCTGTGGTGCAGGTGCTGCACCACCATTCTAGGTGGTGTATCCAGCTCACACGGTGCCCTGGTGTGCCTCTGTCCCAGCTGTCCCCTGGCTTGGCAGGGATTGGGTTTGCTCCATGCCAAGTGCTGCCAGCCCTTTGGAGCTGAGCTCTGCTGCTCGTGCTGCTGCACTGGGCAGTGCTCTGGCAGCTTTGTGCCCAGAGGCACCACGGTGGTTGTTTTCCTGTTGACATGGTTGTGGTCTGACTGGAGGCATCTTGGAGATGTAGCCAATTGTGGTGGTTTTGGAGGTGTTAAACCCATGCAATGCCCTGGGGTACAGGCCAGTCCACAGCGTGAGGTTCATGATTTTTGGATTTTGGAGTGTATCCCTCTAAAGAACCTGGGCCTTGCAGGAAGGAGTTGAACCCACGCTCACCTGCTTGGAGATAAGGAGATGTGCAGGTGTGGGTGCCTCTGACCGGGAGCTGCAGGAGCAAAGTGAGCCAGTGACACAGGAACTCTGTGTCACACACATCCATACACATCTGTGCAGATGCAAAAGGCTTTTGTAAAGACTATGGAAAGAAGGCTTGGAAGAAAGGACCAATTTTGCAGGTAGTTTGAAGTATCACTCTGCAAGGTGTGTTTGTACAAAAGGTGGTACAGTGCTTCCAGCAGCTGGTGATGTTCCGTTGTTTCTCATTCATCACCCGTCCCTCCCAAGCTCCACTTCACTCCAAATACTCACACAAGAGCCCTTCTGAAACAACATTTATCTCGAGTGCTGCTATATCAGGATTCATCGATCTTGTCATAAGATCATCCGCACCAAATCGAAGCCCTGAGGGTGGAAGGGGAACACGTGCACCCTGTTCCTCCGGGCCTCCTCCTCAGTGCTGCCAGCAGGACTTGCTTGGATCTTCCTTCTGAGGTGACCCATCCCAGAGCTTCCCACTGCGGAGGGGCCCAGCTCATCGTGATGATCTGGCTCCAGGAGGTGCCCAGGAGCCACCCAAGCAACTCCAGCAAACTTGTCCTCAGTCCCCCAACACCCCTCTAGCCAGTTTGCAAATCCGTATGGAAATCTGCCTGAATTCAACCTTCTCCTGGTGTTCCTCCTCCCTGCCCTTGCCCAATGGGCCCTTGTCCTGCAGTCTCTTTCCCACGTGTTGTTGTGTCTCATGGGGAATAGCCTGGCTGTGTGTCCCTGACACTTGCAAACCTTATCATGCTGCACTGAAAGTGGTTTGAACAGGCCCCTGCAGGAGTGTGTTCTGTGCCTGCAGACCCTCCTTAAACTCTTCTCTAACATCTTGCCTGCAGAAAGAGATGGTTTGAAGGGCCAGTAGACACATCTGGCATTGTGAATTATTGAGTGAGCCTGTGCCCTCATCCTCTGACCTCTCTGCCCAGCCTGACCTCCTCCCCCATTCTCTGCTGATGGCAAATGTGATGATGCTGCATCGAACGGAATTTGGAATTCTGCGGTCGTGATGTCTGTGTGTTCCTCCTTTTGGGATTTCACATGGGATAATGATATATGAAATCAGTGTGGTTGATGGTAGTGAGGCCCTGGCACAGGTTGGGCAGAGAAGCTGTGGCTGCCCCTGGATCCCTGGAAGTGTCCAAGGCCAGGTTGGATAGGGCTTGGAGCAACCTGGGATAGTGAAGGTGTCTCTGCCCATGGCAGGGAGTGGAACTGGATGGACTTTCAGGTCTCTTCCCACCCAGACCAGTCTGTGAGCCCTGTACTGACAGCCCTGAAGCTCTCACGGAGAACTTAACCCTGGTGGTGTGAATTTATTTGCACATTTTTGTTCTGACAGGACCACCTGCAAGTGTAGACAGCAGTCTCAGTTTCTGCTTAGGTGTTGTCATTCCTGTTGTGCTGTGGCACAGGAGGTGACCATCCTGCTGATGTCTGTGTCAGGCTCAACCCAGGCTCAACAAAAATCCATCTCTCAGGAAGTTCTTGGTTTCCTACTGCTCTGGGTCCAGGTCTGAGCAAGAGGTGAGGTGCTGCCGTCAACATGTCATGGTCCCGGCCCTACTTCTCATCCTCAAGCCCTTCCTTTGCATCTGTTTTTAAATGTTGCTGCCCCAGGAGCCTTATTTCCTCCCTTCTCCCAAGAAGAGGAGAAGCAAATTTGCACAGACAATGTTGTGCATCCGTGTTTTACAGTGCTGACCTTGTGTGCCACAGCTGGATGCCATCCCAGAGCTGCTTACGTTTGCATGGCTCTGTCATCCTGCCCTTGCTGGAGAGGGCACGACAGGGAAGGAGACAAGGTACAAGCTGGAACCTGCTCGCCTCAGGGGCCACCTGAACTTGGGCAAACCCAGCCCTCCTTGTTGAGGTTTGCAGAGGCAGCATCAGCAGGAGAGAGGTGGAATCCCACCATCACCCCAAATGAGATTATAAACCAGAATCTCCTCTTTTGGGGGAGTGCCACAAAGAACAAGGTTTTGAGGCTCTCTGTCAAGTTTTGCTGTTTTCCTCAGATGGAACAGAACATTTCTTTCCGAGGAAATAGAGAAAATATGCAGGAGAAAAACTGTCTCTCCCACTCAGTACTGGTTTTCTTTTTTGTCAGCTCATGGTGGTTGTTCCCCTGCCTTGAAGCTGCTGGAGGGGGGAGCATTGGGATGTCCCCAGAGCCAAGTGACCCACCTGGGACCTGCTTCTGCTCTTTGCTTCTCTCCTCCTCCTTCACACACCACGTGGTGCTCGTCCTGTGGCTCTTGGCCAGACGAAGAATTTAGTATTCAGAAGTTGGGAAGTTTCACTGTCCTTGGTCTAATTAGTTCATTAAGCACAGGGGAGCTCAGACCACAGTTCAAATGGCTGCAATTTGAGTGAACTTGAGACAATGCGAGAGGATTAAAGAGCAAAATTGTGTCTATTACTTTGGCCAAAAAAACCCAAAAAAACTGTTCAATTTGAGTTGAATATTTAATTTTCAGAACGTGAGGGTTAGGTATTAATATGGGCTTGGCAGAGAGTTCAGCAGTTGTGAGACTGTGCTGAGGGTTCTTCACGTGCTGAGATCAATGCTTGGAGTCGAGCAAGACTTTCTGGAAATTCTGCTCTGAACAAATAATTGGCCTCAACAAAGAAGTGTCTGGGGAAGATTTAATTGCTTATTTTTGTAGGAGGTCCTCTTTAATAGCCTTCTAGTCTTAAATCCCGTGGCTTTCTGTAAGATTTGGGGGGTGGCTTTTTTTGGCAAGGGGAACTGCGAGTGTCTGCCTTCCATTGCCCAGGGTAGGAGCTTGGCTGAAGGAGATCCATCTCCATGGGTCCATCTCCACCAACGGGCACGGTGGAAACACAAACACCAGAATGCCCAGGGGATTCAAAATAATGCAGTCTGGGGTGGCTTTTGTCTCTCTCTTGGCAGCAGGGGCTGGAGTCCAGGTGTATGAATGACGTGGGTGGGCTGAAGCAGCCACAGCCCGGTGCATGTGCCGATCCCTGGAAGTCCTAATGCTGTTTTTGTGCTTTTGGTGGTGTTGTGCAAGGCATGGCTGAGGGACAGCATCATTTTTTGCTCATCTGAGATGGGTAAATTGTGTATATTATCTTTTTTTTGTTTTGTTTCCTATTTTGATATTGTGTGCCTGCATCTGTTCCAATAGGGGGAAAACAATGCTAATTGGAACATTTGAAGGGGTTTGGAGGAAATGAGAACAAACATTCCCAGACTGAGAAATTTCAAGGGAATTTGGTCAAAATAGCGGTGATCGTTTTAGTCAAAATATCTGAATTTAGGGACTTAAAGCGGTGCTTTTAGTTGGCTTAGACTTGTTGAGCATGGCGAGGTGATGGCTGATTTCTGCATTAGCTGAGTGTGAGAGCACAGGATCACTGAGGAGAAAAACCCTCTAGGACCATTGAGTCCAACCATCCCCCAGCACTGCCAAGGCCACCACTAACCCGTGTCCCCAAGTGCCACAGCTGCACATCCTTTAATTCCCCCCAGGGTTGGTGACTCCACCACTGCCCTGGGCAACTGTGCCAGGGCTGCACAACCCTTTTGGAGAAGAAATTTTTCCTAATATCCAATTTAAACCTGTCCTGGTGCAACTTGAAGGTGGGGCTGGGCTGCTCCTGCCTTTTCTTTTCCTGGAGAAGTCAGGTTGGAGCATTGCATAGGCAGCACGTCAAAGCCACATGGTTTTGTCCTTCCTTGCTGTCTCATCCGTGTCTGTGTCCTGTGGGGGTGTGATAAGGTGTCAGATTAGCTGGAAGCAGGTCCTGCCCATCCAACCAGCCAGCTGCTCCCAGGGAGCAGCAGACTGAGCTCTTTCTGCTGCAGAAAGGAGTTGTGTTGCACTGGGGGATGTGCTGAGGTCCCACACGGTCGTGGTTGCATTTTCTGGATGGCTAAAGAGGTTCCTGCACAAGTTATTTAGGACTTAAAGAGCTTTTGGCCGAGAACTTGCTGTGCAGGGCAAAGGGACACAGAAGCACCACAATGCTGACTCCAAACTCCCTTGAAGTCTGGACAGAGGTCATGTTTACCACTGGGTTTTTTCATTTTGGACAGTGTCTTCATGCCTGCCCTTTTTCTCCTCTGTCATGAAGGCTTGTGCTTGCTTGCTTGGTTCTCATGCTGGACACCTTTAAATCAACCAGAGAAGGATGCATTGTGTTCACCAGCATTCCCTTTATTCCTCTTTATTCCTTCTGTGTCTGCTTCTTTCCTGTGGCCCCTTGGTAGGCAAGGGGTTAACAGCATCCTCATGGTTCTTCCAGTTACCCCATCAGGGCTGTTTAAAAATTAGCTTCTCCCCACTCACAGCACTATAATTAGGAAACAGGAGTTGTGGGGAATGATTTCACAAAGTGACTTGGTGTACTTGCCCGTGCACCCCGGGGAGCCAGGCAATTATGCATACATAATTCTACTCTTTGAATATTTTCTCTTTCTCTGCATAATTTCCCTCTATTCATCTTTCCAGTGTCCTTCTGAGATAAACTTAGAAGTCTCAGCTTTCAGAATTTAAAAAAAGATCCTGTGCCTGCATGTGCACTCTTTGCATTTAAACCAGCAGCCGGGCTCTGGGATGCAGCCGAGGGGAGGAGGAGGAGGATGGAGCCCCTGGCAGGAGCAGGAGAAGCCCTTCAGTGCAATAGCACATCCAGCACTGGCTGAGGGGGGATCAGAGAGAGGCCAGGAGTCAGAGGGTAGAATCATGGAATTGTTTGGGTTGGAAAAGCCCACTAAGACCATGGAGTCCAACCCTTCCCCCGGCACTGCCAAGGCCACCACCAGCCCATGTCCCCAGGTGCCACATCCACGTGGCTTTTAAATCCCCCCAGGGATGGGGACTCCACCACTGCCCTGCACAGCTGTGCCAGGCCTGGACAGCCAAGTTTTCCTTAATATCCAACCTAACCCTCCCCTGGTGCAACCTGAGGCTGTTTTCTCTGTTCCCTGGGAGCAGAGCCCAACCCCCCCATGTCACAGAGAGTGAGAAGGTCCCCCCTGAGCCTCCTTTTCTCCAGGCTGAGCCCTCCCAGCTCCCTCAGCTGCTCCTGCTGCTCCAGCCCTTTCCCAGCTCCGTTCCCTTCCCTGGACATGCTCCAGCCCCTCAATGTCCTTGGTGTTGTGAGGTGTCCCCAGCTGAGCCCAGGACTGGAGGGCAGTGCCAGCCCTGCACACAAACACTCAGGTTGGGACCTCTCCACCTCCTTGGGCACCCCAGGATGACCACGGAGATGCCCCTTCCAGGTGCAGGTGTGGTTTGGCTCTAACCCCCTGTCTGTGCTGTTCTCACTGGCTTCCAGGCAGCCTGGTGGGAACAACCCAAGGAGCTGCTGGCACCTTCCCCTGCTGCATCAGTTTGTCTCTATAAACTTGCTGTTGACGTGATGCAATTTCTTCTGGCTGCAGAGTAGCTGTAGAGCAGCAAAGTTGTGATAAAAGACAACTTGTTGAAGGGATTCTTTGTCATACTCCTGATTCATCTACAATTCCTTTTTTTCCCTGGTGCCAGGAGTGTGCTGATGCTTTGCAATTATACCTACACTTGATGCCTGTTCCTTCCTTTTTCCCCTCCCTTTCTTCCTGATTCAAGCTCCCCATTCATTCTCTCTTTCTTTTGGCTTCTTCTCCTTTTTTTTTTTATTTTTTTATTTTATCCCCCACCTTCTCAAGGCACTGAAGCTGTAACTGCTTTGCTGTGGTCTGAGGAAAAGCCACGGTTCTACTTCCCCAAGAAAGCTCATTGTGTGGTGCCATGAGAAAAGGTTTAAACAACACGAGGGAATAAAGGCACCACGTTTCTCTGAAAGGTTTTTTTTCTCCTTTTCCTTTTTTATTTTTTTATTTTTTAAAGAATAATACATAAGCTGCTAGGAAAGGGCAGAAATGTCTCCTGCTTCTCTCTAGTCATGCCTGTCAGGCTGTGAAATTCTAAGGAAACCTGCTTTTTACATGGGAGCTTGAAAGCTGGACCACCCCACCTCCAAACCTTTGCTGTTCTCTGCATTACCCTCATAAGCCTAACAAAAAATCCTCAGATTGTTCCCAAACAGCTCAGAATCAAAGCTTACAAGGCACTAGTGTAATTACTTGCTTTCTTTTTTTGGTACCAGTTTATTGCAATCTTATGTAAGACACTCCAGCACGTTCAAAGGGGCCTTTTTAGCAGCGAGAGCTCAGTTATTCCACTCTCAGCAGTTCCTGGAGCCTGGCAGCAGATCAGCCAGGGATGGCTGTGGATCCTGGCTCCAGTTCTCTGGAGAGGCCCTGGATGTGCCAGAGCCACCCCTGCTGGAGCCCTCTCAGCCCCCAAGCCCCTGGTACATTTGCACCCACCTGCACCACCTCACCCCTGTGTGCCCGTCCCTTCCTGGTCAGAAAGGCACCATTTTCAGTTGATTGATTGACTGGTTGATTGATTGATTGATGTGGCTGTGATTTTTTTTTTTTTAATTAAAATTATTTAGATTTGCATATTTATAGTATCTATATTTAACACGTGTTTTGTATTATATCTATTTTGTCTATATTATTTATTTTAACATTATAGAACAGTAATATTTTGATTTCATTATTAGGGTAATTATTATTAGGACTGTTATTATTGCTATTATCATCATCATGATCATCACTCCATCATCATCATCATCATCATCATCATTCCATCCCTGTTGGCAGGACCTGCCCCAGCTGTGTTGCTGCTGCCTGGGGTGATGAGTAGTGACCCACATGTGTCCTGTGCTCAGTGAGGGAAGGGCAGCGCTGCCTCCTGGTTTGACTCTGGGCATCTTTATCCACAGGGATTCCCTGCACTGGAATTGTCCTCTGCCCAACACATGGCACTGGGAGGGGAAAAAGGGGGAAAGAGGGAGTTTTGGGAGCTCTTCCCATTTCTGCTCGGCATATCCATGATGGCATTGTGCTGTTTAAATCAAAGGGATTTAAAATGCAGATCTCTGTTCTCTCCTGATGGGACTGATTGCTGCTGGCACTTTGCTGCTTGTGGACAGTGAATATCCACCAGTCCCACGTCCCAGTTTTGTTGTTTTTCCAGTGTTTTCTTTTGCACTCATCCAGCTGAGGGAGCTGGAGGGGCTCAGCCTGGAGAAAAGGCGGCTCGGGGAGACCTTCTCATTCTCTGCAACCCCCTGACAGGAGCAGGGAGCCAGGTGGGAATTGGGCTCTGCTCCCAGGGAACAAGGACAGGAGAGGGAACAGCCTCAGGGTGTGCCAGGGGAGGTTCCAGTTGGATGTTAGGGAAAATTGCATCCCTAAAAGGGTTATCCAGCACTGGCACAGCTGCCCAGGGCAGTGGTGGACTCATTGTCCCTGGAGAGATTTCAAAGATGCACAGATGTGGCACTTGGGGACATGGGTTCGTGGTGGCCTTGGCAGTGCTGGGGAACAATTGGACTCAAAGATCCTAAAGGGCTTTTCCTGCCTAAACAAATCTCTGATTTTTTGACTTCAAACAACATTGTGGATTTGGTGCAACTTAAATGCAGAAGAGAGAAGTTCAAACAAAACAGCTCTTTTAATTGAAGCTAATAAAGAGGAAACATTTATTTTGCTCGTAGTTATGTTAAACAAAGCTTTTCCTAAGCCTGAAGTTGCACCTAAACCTCCTTGTGTTTCCATGTGAACATTTATTCCTATTTCTATTTGTGCTCTTCTCCCCCAATAAATAGGCAGGATGCAAGAGTAGGAACGTTCCTGCCTTGCAAAGACATTGTTCTGGAGTGAAATGAAGATGTTTTATTTCCAGTATTACTGCAAACAGCAATAGTTGTTTCAGTAAAAACACCCAGAAGGGAAGTCACCCTGTATATTGGCATCCTTGGGACATGGAGTGTGTGTGGCACCTGTAAAGACAGGAGCAGTTGGTTTGAAAATTGGGAAATGATGGAGGGTTTGTGGCTTGGTGGGGGGGAAAGCCAGGGTGGATTTACTGCAGCCTCTCAGGCCTCTCTGCCCCCTGCCCCTGGAACAGCTCTCTTCCTCTCTGCACAGGAGCTGCAGAACTGCTGTTGGGACCTAAACCACAGTAATTAATCTGTGCATGGAGATGCCATGACCCGAGCTGAGTTTCTGTGATCTCTCCTGCTTTTCAGCGCGGTTTCTCCAGCAGCAGCTGAGAAAGAGCAGCTTCACAATGCACCGGCTCTTCCCAGTGAGAAATGATTTTAGGGAAACAGGCACAGGCAGCTGGAGTTGGGACATGCCATCCCAACCACTGCACCCATGGACTCCCCACCCCTGTGCTCCCCAGGAGTTTGGAGGCCCCGGGGGCAGCTCCACCTTTGGCAGTGCCAGAGGAGGTGCCAGTGTGCCGTGAGATGTGTTATTTGGACATGGGGGGTACTTTTGCCATTGCATCGTGCAGGAAAAGCACTTGACTTGTACAATGAGGTGTTAAAAACCATAGACCAAAACAACTCCCTAAATTGGCTAACTTGGAAAAACCAGTAACTGAGTGTTTCACCTTTGAAAAAAAGGCTTGCTCATTTAATGGATTTAGTACCACAGAGCTTTCCCTTGCTGTTTTCTATTTATTAGCAACAAAAATGGAGAATTTAGCCCAGGAAAGGACAAGCATTAACAGCTGAAGTCTCAAATTTCCTTCTGAAGATGCCCTCAAATTTTTGTTGTTGTCGTTCTCTCCTCCCAGACACACTCCAGACTCATGGTTGGTAAATGGGCTGACTTCAGCTTTGGTTCCAAGTGAGACAGACCCAGCCTGGGGTTTCTGTACCTGCCTGGACACAGGGAGCGTGTGTGTCACATTTCCATGCAGCTCCGGCCAGGATTGCCCAGCACTGCCAATCTGGACTCGATGAAGCGCTTTGGATGCTGCATCTTGGCAAGGGAGGGCTGTGACAGATGCTCACTCTTTGTTTTTCCCGGTATAAATACGGTCGGGCTCTTGGAGGTGCTGGTTTTTATTAGCACCATCATTCCAGGCTTTTCCAGGACAAAGGGCCTCTGCCCCAGAGGGAGCCTCGGCCACGGCTCCTTCCCTCGTCACAAGAAGGACATGGAAGTACTGGAGCTTGTCCAGGGAAGGGTCTGGGACAGCAGGAGCAGCTGAGGGAGCTGGGGGGGCTCAGCCTGGAGAAAAGGAGGCTCAGGGGGGACCTTCTGGCTCTGCAACTCCCTGAGAGGAGGGATGAGCCAGGGGTGGGTCGGGCTCTGCTCCCTGGGAACAGGGACAGGAGCAGAGGGAACGGCCTCAAGTTGCACCAAGTGAAGGTTCACGTTGGATACTGTGAAAAATCCCACAGTTAAAGTGGTTAAGCATTGGAATGGACTGCCCAGGTGGAGTCTCCATCCTTGGAGGTGTTCCAAAAATGAATGGACGTGGCACTTCCTGATGTGTTTAGTGGGCATGGGAAAGGTTGGACTCAATGATCTTGGAGGTCTTTTTTCCAACCTTAATGAACCTGTGATTCTCCCTCTGGCTTCTCCACGGGTTCAGCCCACGATTCTGGACAGCTCTTTGCTCATCTTCAAAGCCATATTCCTCCTGCCTTTTCCCAACGGTGCAGATTCCCAGGAGGTTGGAAGGGTTCATCTGTTTTCCGTGGCAGCCCCACAGGAGACACGGCGTTCCGGCTGTGGGCAGCCCCCTTCCCCTCCAGCCTACCTGGCAGAGGGAAAGCCTCTTCCTGGCATTCCCCCAGGCACAGCCTGCCTGCATGCAGCAGCTCCACAGCCACGTGGGCTGGTGTGTGGCACAAATAGTCATTCACAATGTGCTCTCGTCATCTGAACTTCCATGACCTATTTCTCGGGGCTGGGGGAGGCAGGAGCGCGCCGTTTGTTTCATCACCTTGTTTGCTTAACTTCGGCCTGACAGAGTATTCAGACAGAGCATCTCCCTGTGCATGGCTTGTCTATCCCAGGATTTGTTCCCATTGCTGCTACTCTCTTCCTCCTCCTCCTCCTCCTCCTCCTCCTCCTCCTCACATCCCCCTGCCTGTGTTGTAGCACCTGTTGCGTTTCTCCACAAATTAGTCCGTGATTTCCCCGTTTTCCCAGCGGGGATGGGTTGTGCCTGTGTGCCATTGCAGGGCTGGATCGTGCCCTGGGTCTGAGGGCACCACGGGTGGCAGCAGGGGAGGTGGTGGAGTGATCTCACAAGGGGACATGGACACGGGTGGCTGTTCTTTAGAACCCAGACAGTGTTGTGAGACACCATCAGCACCAGCAGAGCGTTGTTGCTTTGGTTGCTGAAATGCCATTTAGGTGAGGTCTGTGGCCTCTGGCTGGGATGTTCTTGCCTGTGCTGGTGCTCAGCTGCACGTCCATCTGCCTGGGAACACGTGCCTGTGTTTGGTGTAACCCAGGGTGGGAATCCCACAGCACTCCGGCTGTGGAAAGCACGAGGGCAGTGCCTGTTGATGGACAGTTCACATCTCATTTTGCCCCAGCAGGAGGGGAAGGAGCCACAGGCAGCACTTCCCCCCTTCCCACAGGCTTTGGGACACAGAGGGAGAGCCTGGAGTCCTGAGTATATTGAGCTTGCTGCACACATACCCTCTCCTAAGGGGACAGGAGGGGAGAGTTGGGAGTATTCAGCCCTGGAGAAGGGTTTGGGGAGACCTTGGAGCTTCTCCAGTGTCTAAAGAGGCTCCAGGACATCTGGAAAGGGTCTTTGGACAAGGAATGGAAGGACAGGACAAGGGGGAATGGCTTCCCAGTGCCAGAGGACAGGGTTAGATGGGGTATTGGAAAGGAATTCTTCCCTGTGAGGGTTGCCCAGAGAAGCTGTGGCTGCCCCTGGATCCCTGGAAGTGTCCAAGGCCAGGTTGGATGGAGTTTGGAGCAACCTGGGCTAGTGGAAGGTGTCCTTGTTTGTAGGAGGGGGTGGCATGGGATGAACTTTAAGGTCCCTTCCAACCCAAACCAGTCTGTGGTTCACCATGAAGGGAATTTCGCTTCTCCTCCCATATCGTGTGTAATGTGGACACTGACACAGGATATTCCAAAGGCAAGCAGACCAAAGTCCCTTTTTTGTCACAATACTCTTTGATTAAGATCATTACAGCAACTGGTAGCAGCACTACTGGTAAGATTGAGTTGGTATTTCTGTCTCACAGGCTCAGTGTTCAAGCTGTCAGCCCAGATGCAATTTAAAAAAATAAAAAAAGAAAAAAAATAACAGAAGGCCAAAAATGGTTTTCATCCACTGAGCCATTTCAGAGCTGTGTGTTTAAAAAGTAGATTCTAACTTGCTGGGGAGTATTTTTATGGATGATACAAGGTTTTCAAGAAAAATCTCCCGCACATCTTCAGTTTTTCCTTAGCTTGCCTTGTGTGGAAATGCTCGTGTGTGCAGGAGGGACCTTTGACAGGAATTGGTACCAACCATGGCTACCCTTTGCATATTATTTTCATTTGCCAGTGGTTTTTTACTTGCTTTGAGCCTCTATAAAAAGGGGGAAGAAACAGAATGTCTTGCAGCTTTGCATTTTCAAGCAAATCAGCATCATCTAGTGCAGTGGTGACATGATACAGGTAAATCAGAACAGGAGCCATTCATTACTGTGAACAAATAAATGGGGACTTGGGGGGAAATATGGACTGACTGGATAAGTAGTAAAAGAAAAGGAACGTGGTGAACCCTTAAATGCTCAGAAATTGCAAGACCTGGCCTAAAGAATGCAATTTAAAAAATAAATCTTGATTTTTTTTATTATTTTTTTTTTTAATGTGTGTGCTGTTTTTTTGAGCCTCTAAGTCATACTTGGTTCTTGTTTTCAAGTATTTCTTTGCAGGCTGGTGGGTCAGACACACACTTTTGTTTTAGGTGAGACTGTCGGGTCATCACTCGACTCCAGGAGCTCAAGCATTTGGAAAGACACCAAACAGTGAGAGCTGATTGCACTGGGTGAGCTGGAAGCACTAAATTTAGATCATTTAAAATCCTTCACTTCTGCAGGGCTGCTGGATTGTTAACCAAGGTGAAAAAAACCCATTGGAAGTACTTTGAGTTTCAAATTGATAGCATCCTTTTAAAGCTGAGCATAAATCCCAGGGTGCTTCACCTCCCTCCCACAATCAGATCCAAAGAGCCAGAGCAACGCTGTCATTTTTCCCCCTCGAGCTATCCAAGGAACAGATATCAGGGATCTGTTAATGAAATATTAGCAGATCCATGCCAGGAAAAGCGACAGTAGGAGAAATCTGTGCTGGTAGACGAGGGAGTTGCAGCAGTGACCCACCACGACTGAGCCAATTCAACCCAGAGATCTGATTGCTATTGAGAGAAAATATTGCTGGCTCCAAGAAAGGAGGATGAAAACCCTCTAGTAGGATGGAGTTGCACCATCTGTGACACCTGCATTCAGTGACAGGCACAGGGGATAATAGGCACCGAGACTGTACAGCAAAACATGCGTCATTTACCTTGCAATAAAGAGGTTTAATTTCTGAAAGGCTCTCAGCACATCTTGAGGCAAATGGGAGCCAAGGACGTTTGTCACCTGGCAGACTGAGACACAGAACCGGACTCATCCCAGCAGGAATAAATCTTACAGGGCTGCACATGGAAATTTCCTGCTTGTCTGGGGGCTAAGGGAGCACAGCGGATTCCTGTGGGAGACTGGCTGGATTTGGAGCATCACTGTGGACCTGAAAGGTGGAGGGGTGGCCAAAATCACCACTTGGAGCCTCTTTTTCCCAAGGGGATGCTGAAAAAATCCCTGCTCCTCCCCATCCTGGTTATTTGTCGTCCAGACAGTTAGTTGAGTGGCAGCTCATCAGCATTCCCAACACAGGGATGAGCCCTGGGGCTCATGAGCATCCTCTGCATGCCCCCCCTTACCCCAGTGGCCACAGCACCTGTTCTGTGGGTCATTTTGGGTACAAGAGCAACTTGCAACAGGTTATCTCCTTGATACAAACCTCTCTATTCAAGAAAAAAGACAAGGAAGTGTTTAGGATTCTCAGATTTTAAAGGTGTCTTTAGTTGACGTGAGCCTTGGAGCTCTTCACCTTGACCTGTGGTTTTCAATTTCTCCCTCTGCTTCCTTGGGTCTGCCTTTTTTTCACAGGCTCACAGAATTGTTAAGGTTGGCAAAGACCTCTGAGGTCACCAAATCCAGCCATCAACCAGCACCACCACTGTGGTCACCACTAAACCATGTCCCCAAGTGCCACATCCGCACGTTTTTTGAACACTTCCAGAGATGGTGGCTCCACCACCTCCCTGGGCAGCCTCTTCCGGTGCTTGACAACCCATTTCAGGCATAAATTTTTCCCAATACCTAATTGCAACCTCCCCTGGTGTAAATTGAGGGCATTTCTTCTTGACCTGAGAGCAGAGCCTGACCCGCCCTGGTTGCCCACTCCTGTCAGGATGCTGCAGAGCCAGAAGGTCCCCCCGAGCCTCCTTTTCTCCAGGCTGAGCCCCCCCAGCTCCCTCAGCTGCTCCTGCTGCTCCAGCCCCTTCCCCAGCTCCGTTCCCTTCTCTGGCCACCCTCCAGCCCCTCAATGTTTTTGTAAGCATCGACAAACTTGCAATTAAACCTTTCAGAGCACGGTCCAAGCCCTCGGAATCCGCGCCCGGGAGCGTGCGAGGGGCTGGCCGGTGCTGACAGCTCCTGTCCTCATTGAGGCAGTGACAGCTTCCACCTCGCCGTGCCCAGGCTAAATTGGCTCTTTCTGAACCAGCTCACATGTCTTGGAGCTCAGGCTCGGCTCTGCAGCCCCGCGCTCGCCACAGCCCATTTATCAGTCGGTGCTCGGAGGTTTTCAGCGTGCCTGGGACATCATGTCGGGTTAGCGAGCAGCCTGCGAGACGCGCCACCGGTACCTTCTCCATTAACCTCTCCAACGCGGCGAGCCAAAAGCCATCACTTCACATGGCTGCAGGCCTTGTCCTGCTGGGAAAGCAGCCTGTCCCCTGCGCTTTAAATATACTGCCACATGCCAATCCCCATTTTTAAGAGCCAGGGTGGGAAAACAGGCTCTGCCTGCAGCATGGTTCAGGGTGTCACCTCGCCCTGTAAATATCTGGGAATCCTCCGAGTGGCTTTAGGACTCTGCCCTAAAACAACAGCCGTGGGCACAGCTAGAGGGAGAGTTTAAGACTTAATTTATGCATTGCTCTGTAGTTTGTTCTCATCCTTCTTGGCAGGACATAGGCTTGATGTGAGACCCCACCTGCAGTACTGCAGGCAGCTCTGGGGTGCCCAGCACAGGAAGGACATGGACCTGTTGGATTGAGTCCAGAGGAGGCCACAGAAATGATTAGAAGGATAGAGCGCCTCTGCTATGAGGAAGGGTTAAAAGAGCTGAGCCTGGAGAAGAGAAGGCTCCGGGAAAACCTTAGAACCCCTTCCAGTGCCTAAAGGGGCCCCCGGAGAGCTGGAGAGGGACTTGGGACAAGGGATGGAGGGACAGGACAAAGGGGAATGGCTTCCCACTCCCAGAGGGCAGGGTTAGGTGGGATACTGGGAAGGAATTGTTGGCTGTGGGGTTGGGCAGGCCCTGGCACAGGTTGGGCAGAGAAGCTGTGGCTGCCCCTGGATCCCTGGAAGTGTCCAAGGCCAGGTTGGACAGGACTTGGAGCAACCTGGTCTAGTGGAAGGTATCCTTGCCCATGGCAAAGGATGGAACATGAGCTTTAAGGTCCCTTCCAACCATTTTATTATTCCATGAGTCTGTGCCAGTGTCTGCCAGACCATGAGGGAGATCCTCTCCCATTCTTCAATCAGGAAATAATCTCTATGGCATCAGCAGAAAGCCACCAGTGACAGTGACCTCCTCTGTGTGACCAGCTGGTGCTGTGGCAGCACAAGCCCAGCCCCTCTGCCCCCTCACTGTCACTCCTCATCCCCACCATGGTCATCCTCCATGCTGGACTTCCCCAAACTCCCGTGCTGAAACTGCATTTTCTTCAGCAAAGAGGAGATTTGACCAATTCCTGCATCGCAGTTGTGCAGGTAGAGTTCAACAAAGATCCTGGGCCATGGCAAAGGTTTTGGTTCCTTCCCACCCTCCCTGGCAGAGGCTCAGCCTGCCCCTGCCTTCCCTGCAGCCTCCATGCCCAGCAGCTCTTCCTCCTGCTCCCAGAGGCAGAGTCACTTATTTGCTGCAAATCAAACGCCCGCACATCATTTGCTTTAACGGAGATACCTTTGAAAGAGTTGCTACAGACTGAATTGGTAATGCTCGTTTGGGAACGGGTTTGGTTTTTTTTCCCCGCCGTTATCAGCCCTAATGAAATCCCAGGTCATTTTTAGGCAGCCTGTTATCTCTGTGATCTGGAGCCCTGCACTAATTTCCAGGAGTCTAAATCTTCCACGTGAACGTTCTCATTTCGGGGTGGACGCGGCATTTCCTCGGCACAGATCCCTGGGCTCAGGGAGAGCAAAGCCCGGGCTCTTTGGGCAGCAGTTGCTCGGTGCACTTTTGGTTTTAAAAGCTTCCTGTGTGGTTTGAATGCAGCCTGGCTTTCAGCTCCTTTCCCACATTGGTTTCCTGGTCGTGGGGATTTTGGAGTGAGTTCCTTTTATACGCACAGGTCTGAAACTCTCGCAGTGGTACCAAATCTGTCCTTCAGCAAATCATGAATCACAAAATGGTTTGGGTTGAAAAGGACCTTAAAGATCATCTTGTGCCAACCCCCTGTCATGGGCAGGGGCACCTTCACAGGATCACTGAATCACAGGATCCTTAGGGTTGGAAGGGACCTCTGGAATTCATCCAGTCCAACCCCCGTGCCCAGGCAGGGTCACCTGGAGCAGGTGACACAGGACTGTGTCCAGGTGGGTTTGAATGTCCCCAGAGAACAGCCTCCACTCAGTGCCCTCCCTGGGCGGCTGTTCCAGGCTCTGCCACCCTCAACATAAAGAAATTCTTTCTCGTGTTGAGGTGGACTATCTTGTCTTTAGTTTATGGCCATTGCTCCTCATCCTGTCACTGGGCACTGCCAAAAAGAGTCTGGCACCATCCTCTTGGCACCTGCCTTGAAGACATTGACTCACACTGATGAGATCCCCTCTCAGTCTTCTCTTCTTCCACAAGACTTCTTGTTCCACAAGCTGTGCCAGAGGAGGTTTAAGTTGGACATTAAGAAGGAATTATTCTCAAAAAGGGTGATTGGATACTGGAATGGGCTGCCCAGGGAGATGGTGGAGTCCCTGGAGGTGTTCAGGGAGGGACTGGATGTGGCACTCAGTGCTCTGGGCTGGGTGACCAGGTGGGGGTCGGTCTCAGGTTGGACTCCATGGTCTCAAAAGTCTCTTCCAAGCTCGCTGGTTCTGTGGTTGTGCCACTGGGACATGTGGTCTTGAGCTTCAGGGAGAGGCTTCTCTCCTTGCAGGTTTCTGGTTTTGTGCAGGATCTTGGTGGCATTGCAGAGCTACCTGAACCAGTGGCCCTTTGTGCTGTGTCTCCTGCTGCCCAGTCCTCGCGTGACATAAAAACCCCTGTACCAAGGAGCTGCTCAGGTCCTCGTTCTTAAAGGCAAGGCCAAGGCTGCAAGGGCAGCCAAAGTGAGTGATTCAATGGAGATATTCCTAAACTCAAAAGATGCACTTTGGTGCACACACGAACAGGGCCCTGCTTTGTCCCTGGACACCATCCCTGTCCCTTAATTTCATTTAAATGAGGTTAAATAAAACCTGCACAACGTGTTTCACTGGACTTCCATCAAATTGCTCAACAATAGCAGCACTTAGGGTGTGTAGAAATATGTCTTTTCACTCTCTGAGTGAAAGTAATTTATCAACAAGTGGTCCTTGTCCCTGCACCGTGGCAAGTCTTTGTGAAATCGACTGTTTCGAGCAGGCTGAGGTTTATACAACACATTTCTCCACTGCAAATATGCCGTGGTTTTTAAATGTTAAGATGCCAAAGAATGAAAAGGAAGCGTGTGGTTTGGAATAATTTGTGAAGGGAAAGCTCTCCATTGTGCAGACACTCCTTGAAATGAATAGATCTGCATTAAACGTGTTCTTGAACTCGGCGATGGACTTTGATTTCATCCATTGTGGAGGATATTCCACCAGCTTAAGGGAAATGTGTGGAAGGGGCAACGGGGTGGTTTATCCTTCCATATCCACCCTTGTGTTTTTCAGCCAGTGGAGGGGGGCATTGTCCCCCTTCCCTCTTTACCTGTTGTTTAGGACAGTCAGTAATTGGAACACCTTCTGGCATAAGGGAGGCACGTTCTTCTGCCAGAAGGTTTTTAATCCATATCTCCTGTTTCCTCTGTGCTTGCTGGTGCCTGCCCCACATGGACAACCTGGACTCAGCATGACCCCTCCCCAGGCAGGGTCCTGCCCCTTTGCCCCACACACTGAATCCAGACAACCATGGCTTGGTTGACCCATGGCAGCGACCAGGACCAGCCTTGGGTGCGTGTCCCTGCTTGGAGTCTGAGGGGTGATTTTTAGTTTGTCCGACTGAAACTTTTATTTTATTTTATTATAAATCTGAACTGACGTGTTGGAAAATAAGACAACACACTTTTCCAAGCATGCTTCACAGTGTGATCATGTCTCCATGATGGGAGATCTCTTACCTTGGAGCAGGACTTGGAGCCCCAGGTTCTCCAGACCCTGGTGGGAGGTGCTGGGATCTCACCTGCCAGTGCAGAAGGGAGGGAGATGTCCGTGCTCAGGACAGGGAATAGAGACAGAGTCTCTCCTTGCAGAGAAACAGGAAACAGAGGAGATGATGCTCCCCAAGGCTCTGTCAGTTTAGAGCTGGGGAGGGCAGAGCTGCCCAGGGTTTGAGGTCAGACAGCAGCACCCATGTGCTTGGGGCAGACCCTTCCCTCTCTTCCTGCAAAGCCCCATCTCTCCCTGGCACCAGTAAAAGGATTTAGAGGCAACTTGGCATAAGAGGAATTTTAAATCTTCTTATTTTGTGTCTGACAGTGTTTCCTTCGAGAGAGTCCTTATTTTTCAGCTGGAGGAGTCGCCTTTTCCAGGTAGTGTTGTTGCTCACATGGTAAAGATCCAGAGCTGGGAGCGGTGTGTGCTGGTGTGGGGTGGGCACCTGCAGCCTGGGAGAGGCCACATCCACCACAAACCCACCCTCTCCTCTGAAACTCCTGGAATCTGGAACCACATCTGGAAAAAGCAGGGAGGCTGCAGCTCCCCAGGCAGGCATGATGAAGGCTCCAGAGCGGGCAGCCCCAGCTCAGCGTTCCCTGGTGGCTCTCACTTTTCCCTCTCAGCACTGAGGTTATTTTAATGCAGCTCCATGGCTGGAGTTGCTGTGATTAGCAGAGCAATTTGCAGCGCGTTCTTCAAAATTGCCAATCAAGTGGAGCTCAAAATAGATGGAAGCGGCTGCGGAATCGGCGGCTGCTGCCCAAAAAAGCACCGAACGCTTCCTAAAGTCGGAATGGGACTCGAGGTGCCTCTGTGATGTGTGGGATCCCCAAGCTCCTGCCTTGCACCCCTTTTAATTGCAGAGTGGGGAATAAGATTGTGAAGGCTAAAAAGAGATAAGGTGGCAGAGGGATTTTGTTAAATCCCTTGAAGTTGGCTTTGTGTCCTTGAGCTGCCACGGGATGTGAAGGTCACATCCTTCCCACCTCCTTTTATCCCAGCAGTAGGCCTGGCTTTAGGAGGTTTAGAGGTAAGGTTTAGAAGAGAAGCAACTTTCTCCTCCTTTAGATAATAAATGTGCACCCTGGTCATCCACTAACCCTGACTTTGAGGGTGGAATTAGCTGGATTTTGTCCAGCTCAGGCCAATGGCGTTGGCAGCGGCTGCCGGAGCCGCGGGCACCGCAGGGTACAGATGGCACCGTGCAGCCACACGGATGACACTGCTCCTCCCTCACGATGTTCCTGCTGCCAAGCCAGAGCCCGTGGGCTCCATTTTCCTTTGTATTTCCCCTTTCTTCACAGTGTGCAGAGCTCTGTGAAGAACAGCAGCTCTGTTAGGGGATTGGAGATTTGGGCTTGGGGAGCACCAGGTGCCCATCCATCATGTGCATCCTTCCCGTGGAAACTGAGATGTGCTGCCCCTTGGGCAGCCTTTTAGCCAGGCACCTCCACGAGGGTGGTCCTCCCTTAAATCTTTGCACATGTTTGAGGGTCAGGGTGACATGGGTGGGTGACAGCGGGGTCATGAGCAAAGCCCACCCAAGAGGAAAGGCTTGAGGTGCAGCCTGTGTGGCTTTTGCAAAATCCAGTGTGTGCAGTGGTGGGCTGTGTCTCTGCAGGGACAGCAGGGCTCCTCACGCTCCTCCTGGAGGAGCTGGATTCCTGCTCCAAGCCCGTTCTATCCGAGGTGAGGCTGCTGGGGGTGCTGGGCAGAGTTTGCCTTGTCGTGACTGCTTGGCTTTGAAGAGCAAACCCTCTTCTCAGGCCTGCCAGGAGCTGCAGGAATTTCCAACAGATTGATTTTGATCACAGAGGATGAGTTATGTGGGATCTGGCCTCGGTTTTCCAGGGGAGTCAGTATGAAACCGTGGATTCTTCCTTTGGTTGGGACTGAATAGGTTGGTTTCGGTTGGGTTTTGACTTTGCCACAGCCTTCCTCTTTACAGTGTGAGGCTCAGAAGTTTATCCAGCAATAAGATGGGATTTGAACCAGTTTAAAAATGGTTTTGTGGCTTAACAAAAGAGAAGTTGGAGGGGTTTGTTTGGTTTTATTTTTTCTGAGCGGTTTCATCACCGCTCCCAATTTAGCTGGAATACTTTGGCACTGACAATGAAGTGTCCTTGAGAGGCTGGAACACATCGCTGCTGTCTTCTGAGAAAGTTTGAAACGAGCCAGAGTGTTTACTTTTGAGGAAGAAAGGACCAAAATCCTATTTTGTGCGAAACAAAGCACTTAGCAGGGCTTGGCATTAGGTGGAGACAAACCAGCAGGCCTGGAGCATCCGGCCAAGCCGAGCTTTCCCACCCCATTCCGTCGCCCCTACGTGAGCGCAGATTTGGGTACAGATTTTTTATTTTTACTGAAGAATTGATTTCACAGCTGCCCTAAGTGAGCAAAGCTGTGATGTATTAACTAATGTCAGGCAGAGGATGTTTACCTATTTATCTTTGCTCCAGCAGCACCCGTAGTATTTTTTCCTCTGTTCTCCAGGACTCGTTAAACGTTACAAACATCTCCGAGGTCCTAATGAAACAATTGCATCCACACAGCTTGAGATGCAAAGTAACACCTCCAGCAAAGCCTGATAAATGCCTGCCTTTATGATTTTTTTTCTTCCCCCTGTGTTCACGTGGAAGGGAAACACATTGATTTCCTCTTAGTTTAAAAAAAAAATTAATGAAAAGGAAAATAATGGATGCTGGTTAGCAGGGAGTGTGTGGGGGGGGACAGTCACATAGGCATGGTCAAAGGCTGGTCCACATAATGGAGGGTCCCCACTCCCCCCAGTAGCTCCCAGTGGGGATGCTGTGCTGGTGGGGCTGCACATTGGGCAGCTCAGCAGGCTCTGCCGTGTGGGATGGGAAGCAGCACTCGCTGCACCTGGGCTGGTGGAAGAGAAGCCCAAACCCTCAAATGCATTTTGTTTCCATTCCTAAATAGAAGGAATTTACATCCCAGGAAAGGGCGCTGTGCATGGAAGAGTTAACTCAAGTGTTGGACTTGGGTGGTGATGGAGCTGCTTTCCATAAATACCAGCCCTGCAGCCAGGCTGGGAGAGCTGGGGGGGCTCACCTGGAGAAGAGAAGGCTCCAGGGAGACCTGAGAGCCCCTTCCAGTGCCTAAAGGGGCTCCAGGAGAGCTGGAGAGGGACTTGGGACAAGGGATGGAGGGACAGGACAAGGGGAATGGCTTCCAGAGAGCAGGACTAGATGGGGTATTGGGAAGAAATCCTTCCCTGTGAGGGCAGTGAGGCCCTGGCACAGGTTGGGCAGAGAAGCTGTGGCTGCCCCATCCCTGGAGGTGTCCAAGGCCAGGTTGGACAGCGCTTGGAGCATCCTGGGCTAGTGGGAGGTGTCCCTGCCCATGGCAGGAGATGGAATGGGATGAGCTCTAAGGTCCCTTCCAACCCAAACCATTCCATGATCCTGTGCCGTGCCCAGTCCCACTAGTGGGATGTGGGGGCAGTCCCAGGTTGTTCCATGTCCCTTCCCAGCTTGGCACTTGGTCCCTCTCGCCTTGGGCTGCCATTTGTCCCTCTCTGTGTCCCTGGGAAGCCCCACCAGGAGCGGTTGGATGGGCTGGCACCGTGGTGAGCTGTGGTGTTATCGCCGGGGGAGCATTTCGGGAGTCCCAGGCTGGCTGATTGGCGTAGCAGGGTTTGAATCCTGCACTGAATATGACTAATAATCCATGACCTGGCTGTGATTATAGATGAAAGAAAGCTGATGAAGAGACCCTGCAGTGGCACAGAAAGGAATTAGCCATTGTCTAAAGCCGGGGCAGGACCGGAGCATTTGGATTTCACATCTGAGATTCACGGGTGAATAATTCAGCACTCGAAAAAATGCTGCAGCCACAGTGTGACATCCCCACATCTTCTTTCAGTGATATCCAAGACTTTAACTAAACATTGCTTCCCAGGGAGCTGGGGGCAGCTGTCCAGATATTTTTCCTCTTAAATATCAGCATTCCAGATTGTTACCTGGATACGGCTGGAGATTTGGACCGATATCTTAGGAGCTGCAATCTCTCTTAATGCGGGATTTTGCCTTCAGAAATCGCCTCCGGCGTTTGGCGGAACCCAAAATCTCTCCAAGTAAAACTAAGAGCCGTGGCTTTAGGTTTAATTGATGCTTCCATCTAATCTGGTGAGCTGCTAAAGCAGGAGGAGCGGGGATGGGGCTGTTTGGGAATTTTACATAAAAGAACCAGCTCTCAAAGGCAAAATGTTGGTAGAGTTATTAAACCTGAATAGGAAAGTGGAGGAAAAGTAGGCTGTGGATAAAACAGCCTTGGAAAATGGCTTGAAGTTTTATATTGGGGCCCTGTAACCCTAAAATTAAACCCAGTGCTGCTAAATCTCTGCATTTGAGTGGAAAGGGACAACTGTGCAGAGATGTAAGTGTTAAAGTGTTCCCACACCCTCAGCTCCCCTTCCTCCAGCGTATACATTAGTGCAAGACTTTAAATAAAGTCTTCAGAGTCACATATTATTCCTCAAATAATTCATCCATTTTCTGAATTATTAGCTAAAAATGGATGGTATCTTATAATTGTCATCAATTCCAACTCCTTATCGGGCCTAATAAGTTCTTTTCTTGATGTGATAAGTGTTTTGATCATTTCCTTTTCCTACCTACCTGGAAGCCCTTTTTAGTCAGAAGGGTTTGCTCCTTCGGATGCACATCACAGATGAGACGGGGAAGCTGCTTTACCTGGAACATTTGTGGCCCAGCTGCGCCAGCTCTAGCAAAGCACACAGGAAAATATGCCTAAATCAGTGGGTACTGCCTGCTTTCCCCAAGTGTAAGTCAATTCTACCCTTGCCTTGCCTGGTGGAGCCACTACCCTGAGAAGGCCTCTAGGAAAAATGATGATGATGATGATGATGATGATGTATTGAAGAATTGCTTCCTCCTTGTGTCATTAAAGGTTTTAAAAGCAAAAGCAAATGAGCAGAAGTAACCCCAGCTTTGTACTCTGTGGATAAAAGTGCAGGCTCTCCTTTCCAAGCACAAGGAATATGAAGGAATTGCAGGGAGTTGGAAGTTTAAAAAGGAAATTGTATGGAAGGGTCTGTCTGCTCTCAGTGGAGTCATTTCTATGTCTCTAGAAATGAAAAATCCTTATAAACTTCGAGATGTTCAGGAACGTTCATAAGATCTGGCTAGAAACTTGGATGTAATGGCTAAGGGATTTTTGTCTTCCACATCCCTGTGGAATGTTGCCCTTTTTTGGTGGTTTTTTTGGGTGTCTCACCATTGCCTCTTTTCTGGCAGTCTGATTCCCTCAGTTTCTTGGAGTTCATGGTGGCCCAGGATGTAGCACGTGGCATGTCCCTGTCCATGCCAAGGGCGTTGGTTTAGATGAGGCTTAAAGTCCCTTCCAACCCAAACCATTCTGTGTCCCACAGTAATGGAAAAAACCCTTCTCCACCTGAGCAGCTCCTTCTTCCAGAGTGAATAACATGCTGTGTGAACATCCAGTCAGGCAGCCAGGTTGGACAGAGCTCTGCTGACTTTTCCCATGGACATCTGGGTGGTCCCACGGGCACAGGAGCCCCCAGGCCCCACCAGGAGCAGGCACTGTCCATGCAGAGCTCCCTGGACCAGTCCTTTGTGTACAGCACGGGAGGGATGAGCCCTTCCTGCCCTTGCTCCAGCTCCATTCCTTCCTGTGCCTAAGCCAAGCACTGCCTTGTTTGGTTTCCTGTCGGTGCTTTCAGGGCAGTTCCGTGTGCTTTGGAAATTAACACTTTTTATCCTGAGTCCATGTCTGCTAATTGCTAATAAAATTGCATTAAAATTTCTCTTTTCCTATAAAATTCCTAATTTGAAGATATTAGAAAAGAGAAATGTTTACCCCACCAGGGTTACTGCAGATATCCTGATGAGCTTTCATATCCTCCTCTGGCACCAGCTTAATTATTCTCCTTAGTCTGAACTTTAATATATCACAAATTTGTACAGAAAAAAAAAACCTTCCTCTTTTCTTCCTTTTTTTTTAAAAAAAAACCCCTTTTTTTAATGGGGACAAGAAGAGAGTAGTTCTGATAGGAAACCCTAGGACATAAAAAACCAGGAAATGGTAAAGTTTAGGACTCTCTTCAGCATGTCCCTGTGAAAACCATCTCCTCTGCTGTTCTGGCTCCGTATTAACCCGTATCTTCAAATGACATTTTACACACCCTTTTTGGGCTGAGTTAGTGTGTGAGGGACTGTGAAACATCCCCTTTCTTCATCACTTTCTGTAATCTTAATGCACTTGACCTCGGTCTCTTGTGTTTCCTGCTCAGGTTCATGGGAAGGGTTTGTTAAGCTTTTCCGATCCTTGTCTTTTCAACGGATCCGTAAATACTGCAGAAGAAAGAGAACTTGGGTGATCAGTTCACTCAAATGAAGCCATTCTGCCCATCAAGAAATATCCATCCTGAACTATTCTTTAATGGCTTTTGGTATTTTAGACCAGCCTGGTGTATAATTAGCTTTGGAGAGTCCTCCAGAGTGTTTTTGTAAGGTTAATACCCCAGGATCGTGCTGAATTTACAACCTCTGCGGATTTAGGAGAGCTGGAATTTTTCGTCGTTCCAGCCTCATTTCCTCAGAAATCCATGCCTTAACATTTCTGATTTATCTTAGCTTTATATTCAGAGATTGAGTGAAAGTGCCATGTTTGGAATACAGCTGCTTTTAAGGAGGAAAGGCAAAAAGCAACACCATGGGCTGTCTTTTGGGCATCTTTGGTATTTAAAGGGAGCTTTGAAAAGAGGTGGAGACAGGCTTTTTGGACAGGCAGGTAGGACAAGGGGGAACTGCTTTAAACTGACAGAGGGGAGATTTAGATGAGGTGTTAGGAGGAAATTCTCCTCTGTGAGGGTGGGCAGGCCCTGGCACAGGTTGGGCAGAGAAGCTGTGGCTGCCCCTGGATCCCTGGGAGTGTCCAAGGCCAGGTTGGATGGGGCCTGGAGCACCCTGGGATAATGGGAGGTCTCTCTGCCCATGGCAGGGGGTGGGATGGGATGAACTTCAGGGTCCCTTCCAGCCCAAACCATCCTGTGTTTCTGTGATTCTGATAAGGAGAAATGTTTTACTTTTGGCCACCACAGCCAAACACAGACTTAGGTCTGTGTTCTTTCTCATTTTCAGGAGATGGAAATCTCCCTCTCACTTTGCCAGTGCTTTTCAAAACTATGCAGCTGGTGACACTAATTAGTGCTTCATTTCCTTCCACTTCTATAAAATATGAGAGGATGACCAAAAAGAAACGCAGCAACTCTTCTTAATCACCCTCCCTTGCTCATGGGCACCACGAATTGGAGAATTTCTTTATGCTTCTCAGCCCTAAAATGGGGTGCACTCCCTGAAACCCTCACAAGCCCACCTGGCCTCCTGTTTCCTCACCCTTGTTATTCCCAGGGGAACAGTCACCGACCCCAGGTGTAAATTCGTCCCATGTTTGGTAAAAAGGGATATTTGGCTCTTCCTTACCAGAATCACCAGCAGGTTCTCGTTGCCATCGCTGGGTGTGGGGCTGTGCCCATCCAAGGCCAACAAATGCCCTTTGCTTTTGGCCTGAGACTTGTCCTTTTCCCTCCCATTTCCTCAGTCTCTCTGTTCTCCACGGACTTGTTCCCCAGGGAGAGCTTGGACTTGTTTTGTCCCCATGAGGTTCCCCCTCTCTCCAACCATTCCTCACTGATTCTTCCCTTTCTTGCTTTGCATTTTGGTTCTCTCCCCTTTTGGATGTAGCAGCTCTCCCTTCCCTGACACAGGACAATATTATGCTGAAACACTCCATATTTCAGGCGTTCCCTCATGCGTTTCAGCTTCTCCAGGATTTTAATTGCCACCTTTTTGCCTTTATGATACACTGCTGCTCTTGATGTCTGAGAATACATTTACTGAGAGAGCTCCTTCGGCATTTAACGTGTGCTTTGTCAGGAAGGCTGTAATTTTGTTCACTTCCTTCCTTTTTCCTTAAAGTTGTTTGTGACAGGTCTTGAAACACTCACACCTTATGTCCTCCCAGAGTAAGGTCAGAAACTGTCATTTATTTCAGAGCTGGCTTTAAATAGTATGTTCTTAATGTCATATCTGGGGGTCTGGTGGAGTTGGGGCTTGGGCTCTGCAGTAATTGTTGCATCTGCTTTCAGCTGAGGGAAAGTGGAGGCTTGCTGTGAATATTAACAACTCATCCCTCCTTTACACCTTCTGGGAACACGCTACTTCTGAAACTCTTTCTCCTTTTCATGGGTTTGTGTTTTCCATTTTCTCTGCAAACTCTTTCTTTTCTGTGAACTCTCTTTCCCACCCCCAGATTTATTCCTAATTGGAGGCTTTTATCGGTATTTATACCTGAACCTGTTCTCAGCTAATGTTGGCTCACTCAGGTCCTACCTTCCGGAAGGGTTTTGAGGTCTCACTGCTGGGACTGACCCACAAACCCCTTCCTTTCCTATTTCCCCTGCACCTGCCCTTTTCTCCCATGTTCTCACCGTCACTGATAGGAAAACCCCAAGGAACTGCTGGGAGATCTGATTTCCTTGGGACATTTTCTGGGGGAAATAGGTTTGAAACCCAAACCCTCAAGCCCAACATTTTTTTGGCAGACTGGACTAGCACTGGATGGGCAGAGGGGAAGGATGGTTTCACATTGTACTTTTCCTTAGGAACTTCACCTTTCCAACCCTGTCAGTTCTGGAAACCTCAGGTGCTCTGAATTTTTTTCTTATCGTGGTACTGGGCAAAATTCAGAGACCCTTGGCCTAAACAGAAATGCAAATTCGTGGAAACACAGGTTTACTCAGAGAGGTACCAGTAGAGACTTAGTAGTAAAATACATCTGCATTTGCTGGCAGGGGAAAATGTTTATCACTTTATCTGCCAGTTATCAAATTATAGTGAAAAAACAAGGATCAAATGGAATCCCTAGAATAAAAGGGATTGGGGAATTTCAGGACCTGGTAGGAAAACAGCACCATTCAGGTCAGTGAACGCCCAGCCTGGCCTTGCTGTGGTGGATTCTCATTCTGCCCCTCCACTTTCTCCATGGGAAGTCCTGTCTTGTGTCCTGGCTTTTGTCAGGACTAAAGGGAAAAAAAGGGGGTAGGGGGAAAGAAACCAAGAAAAAAGTCAAGCAGCCAACCAAACAGAAATCCCCCTGTTAATTGTCCTTTCCAGAGGTCCAGCTGCCCACTGCAGACGGGAGGAGGTGTGTGGTGCGACGCCCTGGCTGTGGAGAGGAGCCCGGTGCCCAGGGATGGAGCCCCGAGGGGAGGGGGAAGTGGCTCAGGCATTTTTGGAGAGCCTGGGACCTGTCCCTGTCCCTGAACTGTGCCCTGTGCTTCTGCACAGAGCTCCTGAAGTCCTGTGCTGGCAGGAGACGTTGTGAGGAGGAGCACGGCATGTTCAGCACCCGCCCGTTCCACGGGTAGAGCTGAATTCTCTCCTACTATTACTCCACTGACTGTAAATATCTCGGAGACATTTACATGGTATTTCTTTTTAAGTATATAATGTTTTCATTCAAAAGTATCACAATTCTTAAAAGACCTGTCAGAGGCTCTGACATGTAATTAATTTCTCTAAAGCTCTTTTTTTGAAAGATACAACTGGATATATAGAACACCTGCGCTTATTCACAATTCTGCAGGGAAAAAAAGCCACCGCTTCTCCTTTGCTTTCTTCCCCCACTTCTCCATAAAAAGATCCTCCTTCCCTTTGGATACTCCCTCTCCATCTCCCCTCCTGATCTACCACACTCAGGCTGTAAAAGCTGTGTGCAAATAGGAGCTGGCACGTCGGGTTTTGTCTGGGCGTGAGTGACCTTTTGTTTATTCAGCTCGGAGCCAAAACACTCTTGCGACTTTAATTACAGAGCAGGAATTGCTGCTGCATAATCCAGTCCTTCCCAGAGAATTCCACGTGGGCTTTCAGGCAGCCTCGTGGGCTGCTTTTTTTTACCTGGTAGGGTTTTTTTTTTCCTTCTCTGCTTGTGAGGAGAGGATTGAGCTTCAGTGGTGTAAGGAAATATGAACGAGGAGATGTTCAACAAGCAGTGGATAAATACCTATAGGTCTTGATAGATAGACGAATGGATGGATGGATGGATAGATAGATGATAGATAGATAGATAGATAGATAGATAGATAGATAGATAGATAGACAGATAGATAGATAGAGTGGCCAAGCACTGGATTGTGTGACAGTCCTGGCCAGCTCCATGCTTTGTGCCCTGTAAGTGCATCCAGGGCATTACTGAGACCATCGCTGCTTCTGTTGGAAATACCATGAGCCAAAGCATTGCTGCTTCCCAAGGAAGAGTCTGCAGGGAGTCCTCAGGGGGAGGAAATGTCTCCAGCATGTCCCTTGGCACAATTGCTCCTTGGGTTGGCATGTGGGGAGCTGGGGAGGCTGAGGGGAGTGTTGTCTCCCCTCTGACAGAGGGGTGATGGCCCCGTCACGTTGTGAACATCCATTTGGAAAAGCTGCACTAATACTGGGGGGAAAGGGGTGTTTTCTGACTGGGAAAGAAGCAAAGCAACTGGTTGCTCTTTTTACACAGGAGAGACATCAAGCAGATGCATTTCTCTGGTTGTATAAAATGGTGGCATTTCCCCTTTCACCTTTGTGAAATTAGTGTCAGTAGGAACACACCTAAATCCAAAAGTGGCCATGAGGTCCATGTGTATGTCACTGGAGGTGAATGTGGGAATGTGTCCAGGAGGGTCAGCTTTGCAAGGTGGGTGTTTCCTTCTCTGTTAGAGATGGACAACAAGCACCTCTTGATTTCATTTCCATAGGGAGCACAGGAAATCCAACAGCAGAGGGTCGGAATAAGATGACCTTCAAGGTTCCTTCCAACCCTAATCATTCTGAAATGTTATGATTCTCTGAATTTCTAGAACAAAAAATAACCTGGTTTTGCTCCGAGGAACTGATGAAAGGAAGTTGCACCAGGATATTGCTGTGTGTTGGGAGCAGAGGGGCTGTCCACTCTCCGACCGCATCTGCCTCCACTCCAGCAACACCGCCACTCATAAACCTTCCTGAGGATCCTGTGGGGCTTTAAAACAGAACAAAACCATAGTTTGGGTTTCTTGGCCACCTGGACTGAAGGACACCTGCTCAAAGGCAGCAGGAGGGTCTCAGCAGAGGGTCTGTTTTGGTGCTGGGTTTGTGTTTTCCCAGAGGTGTGCACGTGGTCTGGGCCCTGTCAGCCTTTGCAGGGCCCCGTCAGCAAAAACAGTGGGAAAATTGACGGGAATCATGAGGAATGGAGAATTTTCTCAGTTGTGAAGCTGCAGGGGCTTTGAGGCACTTGCAGTCTGACTTGAGTCTTGGGGCTGAAAGGGATTTCTCCAGGTCAACAAGCCCTGGGTATTGCTGTCATAGGCAACAGCATCCTGTCCTTCCGTCCCTTAATTTGTCCATCTTGTGCTTAAAACTACTTGGATTTCTGTTTAGCTCCACTGCTTGCTCTCTGTGACTTCTTCCCTTTGATCTCCTTTCTTAGCCAGTGACTTCCCTGTCCTGCCAGCTGTGATCTTAGCAGACCAATGCCCTGAAGTACGTGGTGCAATCAACAAAAGTCCTGCTGAGTTCTTCCCTGTGACCGAACCCACTGTGCCTGTCCTTGAAGCACAGCCAGCCCTGCTGTGCTCCCGTCCTTCTCCTACTCCAGCGACCTGGAGTTCATCTGACTCCACGTCTTTGACCATCGCCTTCCCCCCACCATCCTCTTCCTCCAGCTCCAGTCAAGTTCACAAACTTCCAGCTGGTGACTGATTTTGCTCCTGCCAGCTCTTCATGACAGCGTGAGCCCGGCCGTGCCTCTCTTCAGTGGCCTGACACCGTCTGAAATACATATTCCCTCCCTTTTATATTCACTCCGCAGATGACTCTGTGTTCTGTGCTCTCCTGCTACCCAGGGTATTCTCTGCCCATCACCTTTATCCTCCAGACCTCTCCTGGTTTGGTTTTTCTTCCCTGGGACCCAGCTGTTCTGCTCCTCTTTGTTATCCCCAGCCTTCTGTTCTTGTTCTGCATCACATCCAGCCCCTTTGTCAGCTTTTCTTTCCCAGTTGCTGCTGTTTCTCCCCATCCCTCTTGGGATCTCACCTCCCATGGTCCCACTGCTCCCAGAGGTCCCCTTGTTCAGCAGGTCTTTGAAAACTCACATTGTCTGTCTCATTCACACTTCATCTCTCTCTGACCGTACGTGAAGATCCCCCATCTGGACCCTTCTCAGTTCTTTTCATCTCGTTTCTGGAGCTCAGCTCTGCTCTCTGAGTCACTGCAGTCGAGGAAAATAGTTGTCCACAAGCACATCCCCTTTGTTCTTGCATTTCATTGTCTACTCCAGCCTTTGGATCTCACCCCCAGAAACATCCCTTGTGCACTTCCCTCCCCCTTATGCACACGCATCCCCAAACCCAGTAATATTGGGAGATTAAAGGTCTCTAAACTCTCTGTTGTGCCTCTGCTTGGCTGCCTTGCCTGCCCCTCTCTCTGTTGTGGCCCAGATGGGCACTGCTCTCCGTGAAGGTTGGCCCTTGGGTATCTGTCAGAGCCAAGGAAAAGTGGTTGCTTCCCCATGGACCTGTTTGCAGACCAGTCAGACCACCGAGTGCACGGACTGAAAGAGCAGGAGGGAGCAGGCAGAGGCAGGGAACCCACACGTGGGACCCTGCTCCTTCCTGCCCTGCTGGAAGTGCCAGCAGGGATATGATGGCACCGTGTTCTTCTTTGAGATGCTTGGGATTTCCCTCGGGGAGCTCGCCGGTGTTTTATGTCACGTCGTTGTTTTCTCTCCGGAGATGTTTTGTGTGCTGGAAGTGACACACTGACAATATTAGAGAATTATTGCTCCTGCTTTTGTCCCGTGTTTTATTCCTTGCAGGCCATTACTGTAACATGGCTGTGAGGATGTTTTGGGGTGAAAACAGGCCGCCTGGGGCCTTTTACACCAAATCACTGTAAAGCAGGACACCCAGCAAAAATCAGGTCAGCAAAGAGGATGATGATGTTTCTGAGCTTAGAGCGGCAGGTCTCAGCTCATCCTGCTGATAAATAGAGGCTTGACTTGCAAGATGAACCTTTCCACAGCAACCCTGGATCAATTCTTACCCCTCAACCTGCTCCCTGGGGGTTAAACATTGAACAGGGGGGAAACATTCCATAATATTTAAATGATGATCGTACTCCCAAGTCCTTTCTAGGACTGAGGCTGTTCTTGTGGCAGGGCCTTTCCCCTTTTACTTTGCATGACTTCAGGGAAACCTTGGAGCCCCTTCCAGTACTTAAAGGGGTCCAAGAAAACTGGAGAGGGACTTTGGACCAGGGCCTGCAGTCACAGGACAAGGGGGAATGGCTTCCCAGTGCCAGAGGGCAGGGTTAGATGGGATATTGGGAAGGAATTCTTCCCTGTGAGGGTGGGCAGGCCCTGGCACAGGTTGGGCAGAGAAGCTGTGGCTGCCCCATCCCTGGAAGTGTCCAAGGCCAGGCTTGGAGCAACCTGGGCTAGTGGAAGGTGTCCCTGCCTGAGGCAAGGAGGTGGGACTGGACGGGCTTTGAGGTCCCTTCCGACCCAAACCATTCTGGGGTACCTCAGGCAACAACCAGTCTCCTCCCCATCAGCCACACTGGCCCGTGTGGTCTCCGGTCTCTTGAGAATCCTCTGGTGCTCCTGAGGCTTATGATATTTTATTAATATTTTCATTAATAGATATTTGAAAAACTTAATTTATTAATATTTCTATTAATTAAGATACATTTCGCAGGCAGGAGATATTATCAAGGAGCCATGGAGCTGCAGCCTGTCACTGGAAGGCGCAGAGCAGCTTTCACACTGTGACATTAATCTCCAAGCTGCATGGAGATAACTCTGATCCCTGCTCTGGCTTTTCCAGTCGCTCCTGTTCCAACCCTCGGTGATGCTGCAGCTTCTCCCAGCCCTGGTGGGAGCTGGGGGTGGTGGGAGGGTGGGGGTGCTGGTGGGAGAGGGGTCTTACGGCAGCCAACCGCCCGGCACCGGAGAGCTTTGAAATGGGGATTTGCATCAAAGGAAAACTCTCGGGGTTACTTAAATATTCCTCTAAATATGCAAAGGACTGGAGTTACTGATGCTTGTTATTCTTATCTTACTCTCGGTGTCACAACATCTTTAAGTTCAGTGAAGGTTTCACTTACTAAGGCGGTTGTAAAGATTTCACGTTAATTAAGAGGACTCCACTGCAAATCTGAATATGAATGAAGTTTGGCTGCTTAACCCCAGGGCAGTGGGTACTGTGGGAACAGCAGACATGGGCAAATGTTGATTTTTTTAAAAAAAAAAAAATCCAAACAAAAAACCCCCAGAAAAACACCTAAACCAATGCTCCAATCTAGTACCTGTTCTGTGAGAGAGAAAAAATTGAGTTCGAGTTGCCAGAAGGAAATAAAATGGATTTTGACTTGAATTTGTAGTCAAAGAGGTGAAATTCTGTCTATGAGAGCACTGATGAGGGTTCTCCTGTGCCACCCATGGCCAGGGTTCAGCCACATCACTCCATCACACCTGCTCCCTCACCACAGGCAGGCTTCTAATGGGTGGGGGATGGATCTTCAACAGAGGAAGGGGAAAATCTGGGCTTGATTCTGATCTCGTTGCTTTGGTGAAGTCCCATCAAGTCCAGTCAGCCTTGACTGGTGGTCAGTCACTTGAGGTGGAGCTTCACCCCGTGGGGACAGTGCAGGCAGCTGGAGGGGCCCAGGGGATGAGGCTTCCAAGGATGGAGCTCTCAGGATGAAGAGACTAGAGATAATTTTTCCCCAAAACCTGCTTTCTGGGGGCATTTTTTCATAGCTGCCAGCACTTGGAAGAGCAGTAGCTGAGAGCCAGGGCGAGCAGTTGTCACTCAGATACCCGTGTTTGTTTTCCATGTCCAG
>JAWWTY010000138.1:18026671-18054270 GCA_035222235.1 Margarornis squamiger
TGCTCCACCTTCGGGAGAATGAATTCGGGGGAGGAAATGATGACACATGACATTTTCACCTTGCTGGAATACATTGGGCATGGCTTTTGGAGTGCAGAAGTGACAGTCCAAGAGCCTAAATAATCGTTTTTGCCCTCTGAAGAGGGGCAGGGCAGCGTGTGAGGTGGCGTGGGGGTGGTTTATTGTTGTTATTTTTTATTCACGGTTCCTTGAGCCAATTCTGGGAATTGCACTGACTGTGGCTGTGTTTCTGGAAATGTGCAGGTTGGCCAGATGCAGTGGGGCATGGAGTGAACAGAAAGAGGTTAAATTGATGGATGACCAACAAGAGCAGGATTGTGCCTCAGAAGACCAAGAAACTATCCTGATTAATGGGGTGAAAGAAAATGGTAAGGAACTTAATTATGGTACATGAGGGAGCAGTGACAACTTGCAAGCCAACTTATTTTCCTAATTCCTTTTGTGTGGTTAATATTTGCAGTTTGTGGGTATCTCTGCAGTGTGGAGAAGTGAGGTGAAGGGCTGGTTTCTGCACAGGGGTTGCTCCTGCCATGAATCCACACCTTTTTTGATCTCAACAAGCGCTCCTTTTGCCCGTGCATGGGCATGGCTGGAAATGTTTACGTGCACATGCAGTTTGAATTAGAGATTTTAGTGTGGTTTCCTAGGGAAAAAAGGTCATCCAGGACTCTGTAGCCCCTCTGTCTGTTGGGAACCTTCCCCTCTCTTGGCAGTTATGAACTGACGGCCCAATATTAGCAAAATGTCCCTGGGGGATACTTAGTCCCTCCAAAGTGGGGACAGTTAGAGGTTGGGCAGAAGCAGCAAACCAGGATTAGCACCCATGGGTCAGACTTTGAGCTCCCATGACCTCTCTTCTGCTCACACACTGGTGCCACTGGCCACACGTGCTCCTGGGAGCCTCCAAGTCATTCCTGCCACCACTGATGTCAGAGGGGAAGGGTCAGTCCCTTTCAGCTGTCTGCCCAAAATCCCCATCATTGTATTTCTTCCATCCTTGCTTTCAAACTAACTCATTAGGAGTAAGAGTGCTCAGTTCTCTCAAACCCTGATTGGCATAAAGACGGCTCTGAGCAGGTTCTCAGGTCACCTGGGCTGTAGTCACTGGCCACAGCAAGTGCAGAGGGGAGGCAGAGCCTGAAGTTTTCATTCTCCAACATGTCTTATGTTCAAGTTCTTGGCTTTTTACATTTTCTATTGGCCTATAGATTTTGAGATATTTATTTCTATATAAATCTGATTCTCTTCAATATCAAGGGCTTGGTCCTCTGACACCTTTTATGTTCAGGTCCCTGTGTCAGCTTCAAACAAGGGGCTTGGAGACAAATGTTGTTCTTGTCCATTACTGAAAACCTGGAGCAACTCCAGACATGCAGGTGCCCATGGGGACCCCACAGCACATGCTGGTGGTGCAGTCTGGGGGGTTTCTGACTCCTTCCTGACTACACATGGTAAATCCACAGCTGCTGGAGCTGCAAGGGGGTTTTCTAGCCGTGGTCTCCTTGTCTGATGCCATGGACAGTCAAGTCAGTGCTTCCCTGCTCAGTAAGGAGGGGTGGTTTCTAGAACCTGACACCACATCCATGGTATTTAATTAAACAGGGCTTAAAGAGTGCTTTAATTAGACATAGAATCACAGAATGGTTTAGATTGGAAAGGACCTTAAAGACCACCCAGTCCCACCCCCTGCCATGGGCAGGGATACCTTTCACTGTCCCAGGCTGCTCCAACCCAGCCTTGGACACTTCCAGGGATGGGGCAGCCACAGCTCCTCTGGGCACCCTGTGCCAGGGCCTGCCCACCCTCACAGGGAAGAGTTTCCTCCTAACATCAAATCTAAACTTCCCCTCTGCCAGTTTAAACTTTCAGTTTAAACCCTGGTGTGTGGGAGTTGCTGCTGAATCCGAAGCAGTGAGCCAGCACTGTGGTGCCACCACCTCCCCTTGCCCATGTGCTTTTGGGTGGATGTTGAGTTAAACTGGGGGGGGTGTTTTGGCTCTCCAGCTTTTTCTGCATGAACTGTACTCTTTTGGAGCCTCACTTGAACACAAGCCTGATTTTAGGCCGATATGGAGCCCTGGAAAGTCGAGTCTTGGCATTTTGTATTTCACAAGAGTGAAGTTCACTCACTCAAGTATAAACCCAAAGAAACACCCAGAGACAGTTTATTTTATATAATGGCAGCTCTGCCTATTGATTGCAGCATTCCAGATTGAATTTCAGTTTTCTGCCTCCCCCTTCTTTGAGTCTTACAGCATTCACAGACATTCTTCTTTTATCCTCAGATTTTCCATGCTTCCTGTCAGCTCCAAGCTGATTTTTATTTTATTTTACTTCTGAAGTGGAACTGCACTGGTTAATTTGTTTTGGTGCTTAAGGAAAAAGATACCACCTCTGCATTTCTCATCTGAAAACTGGTGGGAGGGACTCAAAAATCGGCTTTTATATATATATATTTTTTTTTTAACCCTTTTCAAGCAAGCCAGTCTGGTCTTTTCCAACTCATGCATGTTGGAGATGCAGTGCAGTGCACTTCTGGTTGGATTTGTGGAGTCTTTGGAAAGTGGTTTAAAGTCCTTGGAGCACCGCGTGGTTCCGACTGCAGCTTGTACTTTGTTCAGGCTCCACTGGTGGCTCCATAGCCCAAAACTGCTCTGGGGATGAGATCAGGGGCTTTCTGACCTCCTCTAACTCTTACACTTGGCCTGGGCAGGAATCCCCCTCCTTCCTTGGCAACCTGTTCCTTTCCATGATGCCCCCCTGCTCTGCTCGGTGCGTTTTCCACCATGCCCATGGTACATGTGCCTACCCAAACCTCCCCTTGCCAGACTGCCAAAGGTTCAGGAGACTTGCTTTCCTTTCAGTTTGGAATAAAAGCACTTGTGGAGGGTCTCAGCAGCCAAATCCCTTCAGATGCCCCGTTTAATGCCACATCCTGGTGCCCTGGTTGTGGTTTTCAGCATTTTTCCCTCCTTGGGAAGCCTCGTTGCTTCCATTCTCCCCCCTCTTCCTTCAGTGGAGCCACCAGAGAGGAAAGACACGAGCCATGACAAAAGCCCCGGGCTCTGAGTCGGCACAGGGCTCCGGCTGGGATGAATGCACTCATTGGAAGGTATTTTTTTAATACAGAGATATCAGAGCGTGTTTGGGGATGAAAAGACGGCGTATTTAAATTTCAAGGGTCATATCATCCGTTGAGCCAGAAGTCAGATAAAAGTACATTCATAACTTTATTCTGCCATAAAAGAGCGTGACGAGGTAAAAACTAAAAAGAAAAAATAAAAAATCCTTAGGTTAAAAAAATCCTTACATTATTAGAAAGGCATTTTTAGCGATTGGGGAAGGATGGCAAACCCTGCAATAATTCTAACAATAATTGCTTTAAACTCTGTGTTATCTTCTGCCTTCCCTTGGCATGGACAGTGACAGAAAGACCGCTGGGTTTTTAAAGTCAGCTGCAAGTTTCTGCCTCTGGAGCCAAAATGCAGCTCAGATGTGTGTGAGCTCAGGCACCACAGGGGGGGATGCTTTATGTCTTCTAGAATCTTATTTTTCTGTTAATTTTTTTCAGTGTTAAGGGGAACATTTTTATTAGGCTTGTTTTGTTTTTTAATGACCTTGTCAGGTTTGAGAGGCAGTATCCAGGTAACGGTATGAATATGAGCAGGGAAGAGTGGCTGGGTTGGGTTTTTCAAACCTACTCTTGTACCTCTTCCAGCTTTTACCTCTCCCTTCCATGCACATCACCACGTGAATTGGATCCAGGAGGGAAGGACTGCAGCCCATGTGCTGCTTCCCAAGGGACCAGTTGGGAAAAGCCACAACCAAACCCCGGGAGAAGGGGAGTGTGGGATGGCACTTGGAAGAGCAGTAGCTGAGAGCCAGGGCGAGCAGTTGTCACTCAGATACCCGTGTTTGTTTTCCATGTCCAGTGCAGAGTGGCTGATGATGAACTGGGCTGAGTCCTCCCCTCTTCATCCCTCCACTCATGCGTGGGGAGGGGGGTGAGCTGACCTGGCTGGACGTGGCTGAGCTGCCTTTGCAGAGCACTTTTGGGGGATGTGAAAGGAGCTGCAGGAGTGCCAAGCACTGCTCCACCTTCGGGAGAATGAATTCGGGGGAGGAAATGATGACACATGACATTTTCACCTTGCTGGAATACATTGGACTTGGCTTTTGGAGTGCAGAAGTGACAGTCCAAGAGCCTAAATAATCGGCTTTGCCCTGTTAAGACCTGCAAGGGTAGTAAACCCTCTCTCTTTTTGTTCCTCCTCTCCCCTGTTCCCCCAGAACCACACGCCCTGGACGGCGATGAGAGGCCTTGCAGCGCCGCCGAGGCCGCGGTCCCCTTCCCAGCCTTGACCACAGCTCCGAGGGAAAACCACGCGTGCCACCGCGCCCCGCCGGCCAAGAAGCCCTGCCTGCTGAGCCCCCCGTCGCCGCTGCGGCTCACGGATGTCCCCGAGCACGCCTCGGATGACTCCTCCGCCCACGCCATCTCCCTCACGTCCTGCGTGACCAAGGGCATGAGCTCCTGGTCGCTGCCGGGCGACTGCGAGAAGGCTCCGTTCAGCATGATGGAGCCCGGAGGAATGTCGGCGCTGACGGGAGACTGCCTGATGCAGCCGAGCCGGACCTGTCTGGGCTGCTTTATTGAATCCAAGGACGGCATTGATGCAGAGCCGGGAATAAGCTTGAAAGTGGGGGATATAAATAGGGATTATGACACCTGTTCAGTCTCTGATATAGGGATTCACTGCATGAGCACAGGAGAAACCATGAGATACGGGGATCAACTGCTTTCAGACCAGCTTTTAAGCTTCCCTATGCATAAATCAAGGGCAGCGGACAAAAGAGATGCAGAAAAATCTGACAGTGATTCAGAGGACCCCACTCAGAAAAATTATTACGAGGGATTACTATTAGACAAATGCAATGGTGAGGAACCTTTACTAACAAATCCCAACCAGGAATGGGGCTATTTTGAATCTTTCATTAGTGAAAGTAAAATTGAGCTGCTTGACCTCTGCTCCAAAAATGAGCTTTCTGTAAATCTGTTTTCTGAGGAAGACGTGGATAATTACATGTTCGATGACGACGATTCCACCTTGGGAAGTGATGTCTGCTCCCTAAAGATTAGATACGAATCTTTCCAGGACAACGTGCGGGAGAAGACCACCACCCTACAAGAGGACGCCCAGTTCAACTTCTTCCCCAGCGTGTTCAGCAACTGCACCAAAAGGGACAGCAGGAGCACCCTGAAAAGGGGGCCCAGCGGTGCCACCGACCCTTCTCAATTCAAATCTGAGGAAGGCATCATCTGGGGGGAGGAGGAGGAGGATGGCGAGGAAGAGGACGGCGAGGAGGAGGAGAAAGCTGCCTTAAATAAATCTTGCAACAGCACGGAGATGGTGCAGTACGTGGGCTCCAAGAGGAGCCACTTCTTGGACTCGGTGAATTCCACGGAGGACTCCGGGGAGTTCAGCGACGACAGCACTTGCACGGAGTCCTCCTACGACGTGCTGAGGGACATCAAGGACTGCAGCCGGTACCTGGCCCGGGACCACTCCGGCTCCTTCATCCAGCAGAACTACGGGTTGCGGGCCAAGAGGAAAGTGCGATACAGCGACGACTATCTGTACGATGTGGACTCCATCGAGAACGAGAAGATCCTGGACAAGAAAGAGTGGCTCCCGGACGGGCCCAAGGAAGAGGACGATGACGAGTGGTGCCCCAAGAAACGGCGAAAAGTCTCTCGCAAGGAGCCCCCCGTGATCATCAAGTACATCATCATTAACAGGTTTAAAGGGGAGAAGCATATGCTGGTGAAGCTCAGCAAAGTGGATGCCAACGAGACAACTGTTACTCTGAACGAGGAGCTGCTCAGCAAATACAAGAAGCTGGCCCCACTGAAGGGCTTCTGGCAGGAGAGGCAGCAGAGCCGGCTGGATTTGCTCAGATCGTCTCTCTACCACAAGCAGAATTTCTATCTTAACGGCTCAGATGCTTCGTTCCTCCCTCACCCACGGAAGCGAAAATGCAAGCTAGCAAACAGGCACCGGATTCAAAGAATTAAAGCCATCGAGCAATCAGTGAACAAGCTGGGCTCTTGCTCCTCTGATCACAAGCAGCCTTGCAGCAGTAAGGAGGACGTGGGCCTGAAAGGGCTGCCGGCGTTAGCCATCGCCACCCCCGGCTGTGCCAACGGATTGCACGTCCACGACATCGCGGGCATAGCCGCCGTGAAATGCAAATCGCAGGAACGGGAGCACAAGGGGACGGAGAGGAAAGTGCTCCGCAGGATCAAGTTCAAAAGTGAAGCCAGGTTGAAGTGCAAGAAGATCAAAGCTGCTACCAGTACGGTGGAGGGCTCCCCAGCACTGGAAAACCAGGACTCTGCAGCGCGTCTGAAGGACGAAAACAGTCCCTGTGCTTCAGACAGCTCCCATCTCCCGGAGTGCCACGAGGATAAGGTTGCTAAAAATTCTCCTTTCCTACCATCCACCTCCTCTTCAGACAAGCCTCTACCATCTGCTAATATCACCACCAATGTACCCCTGATCCCCGGAGGGTATCTGCAGACATTGTTAGATGCTTCAGACTTGTCAAGCAACAGCGGCATCCCGTACTTCGCCCAGCACCCCCCGGAGCAGCAGCAGCACCCGCTCCCCAGCATCGGCCCGGCAGAAAAGCCCTTCCCGGCCCTGCAGCCGGCGCAGAGCTGCGTGCTCTCCCCGCCCTCCGAGTCGGAGCTGCAGCAGTCGCCCGGCCACTTGGAGATGGAGCAGGGCAGCTTTGGCAGCATGTGGCCGGCCAGCAAGGCCGGCAGCGACCGCCAGGACTTCGCCGGTGACATGCCGGAGGCAGCCGGGCTGCCGAGCGAGTTCGGCGGCGGCGCCCCGGGCACGGATGGGCTCCCCACCTCTGGATACACTCCAGTCAATCTGAATAGCAGCAAATTGCTATACCAAAAAAATTACATGCCGGATAGCCAACAAGTGCAGTCTGATGATTCTTATCAGTCATGTCATTTTAATAATGGAGAGGGACGCTTTCATTTCCAACGAGGTACACTAAGTACAGATGATGGCAGGCTCATTAGTTTTGATTCAGTGGGTTCATTGTCAGTTAGTTCTAGTAATTACAGTTCTTTAAGTTTAAAGTCTTGTGAAAAGGACGGCGAGGATGATATTAATGATGATTTCTTGGCCCACTGCAGTCCCAAGTTAGTGATCCAGCAGAGCATAGATGAAATCACCCCTTTGAAGGAGTCCACGGACCTTTTAGACATTTCCAACTTCACACCTGATAGGTTCCGCCAGTCGTCGCTTTCGGAGATGTCCCCTCCGGACACTCCCAACCTGTCCCCACAGATAGCTGGCTCTGATGCCAAGCCTCTGGGCACCCTGAAGGGCTTTCAGGAGAGCCCCCAGGCCGCCCTCAACAGCTCCGAGAAGGTCAAGTGGAACTGTGGGGTCCTGCAGACTGAGGATCAGGCAGATAATGGGTTTGCTTTAAATAATCACCAGTTCCAGTTCCATATGTTCAACGATGAAGATTCTGTCAGCCTTCTCGAAAAGAGTCCATGCTTGTCAACATTTAATGAGCCATCTGGTCAAATTAGCACCAATAGCAAAGTGTCAAAATCGAAGAGGAAAAGTTCATCCAGCAAGAATGTGGGTACAAACCAAAGCTCTTCCCAGAAAGCCACCCGGAAAAAATCGCCCAAAACCAACAAAGGAACTGATAAGCCCCAAGGGAAAAACTCCAGGCAGGCGCCCAAATCCACCAGGAAAGGGAAAAACGTGGTGGGAGTCAACGGCGAGAAGGTTCCGGCCGTCGGTGGCCGGGCAGTGACTCAGCTGAGCGCGGTGGCCACGGCCACCAAGGGCCTGGCCGAGGGCACCGCGCACTGTGGCACGGCCGGCGTGAAGCTGGGCAAGCACAACGGGCTCTCCGGAGAGTGGGCGCTGGGAAAGGAGGGGGGCACGGGCTGGTCAGAGCCCGGCCTGGGCAGCACCACCAGCCTCCTGGACGACGACCAGAGGGAGTTTGAGGAGCCTTCCAACATCCTGTCCAACATCGCGTCGGGGATGGCCGATGTCCAGAGGTTTATGATGGCCTCCATCGAGCCCTTGTGGGGGCCTGTCGGCCACAACAGCGTTCCGGACATATTCCGGTCACCGGAGTCCAACAGCCTGAAACTGAAAACTCTTAAAATTTTGGCAGGGACGTCCCAGGAGTCGAAGAAGAAGGCGAATGGTGGCTCGCCGGGGGCGGCGAAGAACCACAAGTCAAACAACAAGGGCTCAAGCAAAAACAGCAAAGCCGCAACCTGCGAGCCCGGTCGCCCCAACTGCTCGACCGGGTTCACCACGGACATTCACGCTCCCTTTTTTGATAAAAACTATAGTAACCTGAGCACTTTAGGCAATAATGGACCTACCCATAAAAAACTCTACCGTCATAAATCCAGTTCGAAATCGCTGCGGGATGAGAACTGTAAAATCAAGCGGACGGACCGCGAACAGCCCCACAAGGACCCCCCCGTGACAGCTGCTTTTGAGAAACTGAGGTAATGCTGCACCAAACTGGCTGGAATGCCCCTAACCTCCCTCCCACCTGCTAGGCCCGCTGTTCCTCAGTTTTTCCTTCCTGAAAGCAAAAGTTGCATGAAAAAAAAAAAAAAAAAGACATTCCCCTTTTACAGTTTTGGTTGGTTTTGGTTTTGGGGTTGGTTTCTTTTTTTTTTTGTTTGTTTGGTTGGTTGGTTGGGTTTTTTTTTTAATTATTATTTTTAAATGCATGAAAATACTTATGACTTGCAAGCTACCTAAAAGAATGACCAATTTTCTGGCTTGGCTGGGGTTAAAAAAACTAACAAGGCTACTCTTTTCTGCTGTTTGGCTTCTTCAGTTTTTAATTACTTATTTATTGGGGGAAAAGCAAAAACAAACAAAAAAAATGATTACACGCTCTTTTTAATGATTTTGACGAGGAATAATTTTTTTTTTTTTTTTTCAAAATTTTTAAAAAAAAAAAACAAAAAAAAAAAAAAAAAAAAAAAAAAAGAGGTTCTGCATCCAAAAGCCAAGATCTTGAAACTTAAAGGCTCTTTACTTTGCAAACGAGAACTCGTTCCTAATTGAGCTTCACGTGGCAATTTTTGAGTGCTTTCTGGCCCCCTCTGCTGTTGTATCTCCTAACCTGCATCATCTAAAGCTGCATCTTCTCTACCCGCCCGCCTTTAGCGCGTTCGCTCCGTCGTGGTGACTCCAGACGAGCTAACTAAGATGGCATCAAATGTTTGATTTTTTCCTGCAGGGAATCAGACTCCATTCTTCTTAAAGCAGAAACAACATTTTTGGGTTTTCCTGTATTTGAAGAAGAGACTCCCTTTTCTAGAAAGACGGTTGATGTTTGGTTCTTTTCTTACCATTTTTTTTTTTTCAGTTGGTTTTGGTTTTGGTTTTTTTTTCTTCCCGTCGGTTCCTTTTCGAAATCTGCCTTGTGGTCTGTTGAAATGTAAGTGCTGAAATGAAGAGTTTGAAATTGTGGGAATTTTATTATTTGAAAGCAAACCTAATCTGGTATTCTCTGTGAAAGACTGTTTTAAAAGTCATACTGTTGTACAGTAGTTTATGCACTATTACCCACAACAACAAAAAATTGTGCCAAACTATGAACAAGTGACTGTATTGTATATATTTTTACTTCTCTATCAACATTGGGTTGTGAGTGTTTTCTGCAGCTATGCCTTTTGGTTTTACTAGAAACATTCCAGTTGTTAAGTACTAACCACCCCCCTTCGAAAGCACCTGTAACTCACGATGAAAACGATCTTGTTCACTGATACAACTTACCAAAAGTTTTATGGACATGACTAAAAGTGTGCCAAATTTACTTACCTCATTTCATGGATTCACCCTGTGGTTTAAAGCTCATAAAGGGAAAAAAAAAAAAAGAAAAAGAAAAAAAAAAATAAAAAAAATAGAAAAAGGAAAAAAAAAAAAATATGGAGGGGGGAAAAAAGGAAAAAGGAACTTTGAAACCGATGCTGGGAAATGGTGACATCCTCTCTTTGAAACCACGAGCGGAAAAACTTAGTGGTGAAATGTTGAGTTTCATTCTAGGAGAGAGTTGCAATGGTGGAGGAGTTCAGAAAACCACTGACGGTAAGTTTGCCAGGAACTCAAGTGTCTGCATCTAGAGACTACAGAACAGCTGCTTTTCAAGTGTCTGTTTTCTTAAAGCAAAACCTGTAGCTGAAGATCATTTGAAATGCAAAGTTACATTGCTAATCCTTTGTATCTCAGTTTTATATATTTTATAAGAACCTGGGATAAATTCTAAAATAGGTATAAAAACAGAACTAATACATTTCATACATTGATTGCTCTTTACTTTTCCTTTGAGTAGTTTCTTAAGCATTTTCGATGCAGAGCCTGTCAGAAGCGCTCTCCCATCATAGCTTTGGTGTTTCCTCAGTGTCTAACCTTGCGATGCCAATATAGTTTGAACTTTCAAAAGCAAAGTCATTCATTTTAAATACGACTCTGAACCTTTTCTTTGATTCAGTTCATGAAAAAAACCAACAAAAACAATGGAGCTATTTGTGATCTCACCGATCAGGGCCGGATCATACATGACTGGACTTTCTTAAGACAGCGTTAAGTATTGAATGCTAAATGTATTCTCAAAAGGCCTTATTTGTAACCCTACTCACCACACCCTTGCCCTCCACGAGAATAATGAACCTGACAAATATCTATTTTCCTTGTGCAACTGAGAGCCTGTGAGTTTTGCTGCTGATTTCCTATGAAAAACCTTGATATGCAAGAGCCCTGCGAACTGGGAGCGATTGGGAGCAGAGGGATGCGAGGCTTGGACACGTTATGCAATAGAAAAGGATGAGGAAGAGGAGCCTTAATAGCAGTCGGACAGGTCACAGTGTCCACAGGGTCACGAGGAGAGAGGGTGTTCCTTGGAGGGCAGGACTAGGCTCGGGTTTCCTTCCCGGGAGGTTTTTCTCCACCCATGTGCAAGGCAAAGCAGCAGAATTGGTTGAAGGTGATTTAGGAAAAGATAAAGAAAGCAGAGTGAGCACTTACAGTCAAAGTGGAGACGCAGAGCGTTGGTTTAGAATCAAAATGTTTCCAGCGCTCACAGGTCTTGAGGTGTAGCTGAGGCTCAGCTCTGTGAGCCCAAAGAGAACAGCTCGGTAGTTGCGCTGCGGTTTATTTAGCAGATGAAAGGAAGAACTCTGGAAAAAGAAATACCAAACCCCATCCTTTAAGTTCATTTTTTTCACGGAATAAATGCTGGCGTCGCTCGGAGCGAGTCGCTCTGGATGAGAGTGGTCCCTGGGTATCCCACAGGATGCAGCATCCCGCCCCAGCTCTGGCTACAGGAGGGCGATCCAGAGGATGCACAGGGTTTGTGTTGGAGACAAGAGCGGTGGTAGGGCTCCATCCCTGGGCGTCGGGCTTGCCTGCAGCCACCACTCTCTCCCTGCTTCCCCAGCTGCTCTTTTCTATTCATAGGCTCATCACATACTCCAAGCTGCAGCCACTGCCGTGGTGTTGGCACATCCCGTTTTTTCAGTGTTCCTCCCACAGGCTGCAGGATGAGGGGCTGGCAGCTCCCTTCTCTCAGATGTTCTGGCTGCTGCTCTTGCGGAGACGGGTCAAGTCCAGGGCTGGGATGTGGCACAGACCTTCTTTCTGACCCAGAACCATCATTTGAAAGCACATTTCACCTGGCCTGCACTGTGCTTGTTATGCTTAATGTTATGAATATGGGACTTGTAATAAAACACCTTGTAGAGGAGCGGGTAGCAATATTTATTGCGTTCGAGGAATGTGCAATAGGGCATGAAGATCAGGCATAAAGCATATCGACTATTTTATTGTCTCTCAGCAATCCGTGAATGCCCTGCTCGGTGTTTCAGGACGATGAGAATCACAAATACCAGCTGCCTTGTTCTTCTCTTCTTCAGTCCTGCTGCTCCGATTTGCTGCCATCTTTGGTGGTCATCCAATGTCCAACCCAAAAATGTCCGTCAAAGAGCCTGGGTCCCTCATGGTGTGGCACTGTCCCTTCCCTGGGTTTGAAATAGTCATCGCTCTGCTGCTCAACCCCAAAATTCAGAAATTGCCTTGAGCCAAGGAAGGGACCTTTTAAAGGCCATCTAGTCCAACCCCCTACAGTGAACAGGGACATATTCACCTAGACTGGGCTGCTCAGAGCCCTGTCTGACTGACCTTGAATGTTTCCAGGGCCATCCCTGGCAGTCACAGCTTCTCTGGGCAACCTGTGCCAGTGTTTCACCACCCTCATAAAAGATTTCTTTCTCAAGTCCTTCTCAGCAGGGCTGCTCTCAGCCCCTTCATCCTCCAGCCTGTGTGGATCCAGGGATTGTCCCGTCCCAAGTGCAGCACCTCTGACTTGGCAGTGTTGAACCTCCTGAGTTTCCCACGGCTCCATTTCTCGAGCTTGTCCAGGTCCCTCTGGATGTCACTCCACCCCTCAGGCGTGTCAGCTGCACCGCTCAGCTCCGTGTCGTCTGCAGACTCGCTGAGGGTCACTCGATCCCACTGTCTGCAGCACTGGTGAAGATACTAAACAGTACTGGTCCCAGTAAGGACCCCTGAGGGACACCACTGGTCACTAATGTCCATCTGGACATTGAGCTGTTGACCACTACCCTCTGGATGTGACTGTCCAACCTATTCCTCACCTTCTGAACAGTCCATCCATCAAATTCATCTCTCTCCAGTGTAGAAAGAAGGATGTTATAGGGGACTGTGTCAGAGGCCTTACAGAAGTCCAGATAAATTATATCTGTAGCCCTTCCTGTGTCCACTGGTGGAATCGTTCCATCAGAGAAGGCCCCTGGGTTGGACAGGCAGGACTTGCCCTTGGTGAAGCTGTACTGGATGCCCCTAGTCATGTCCTTGTCCTCCAGGAGCCTCAGCAGAGCTTCTAGGAGGGTCTGTTCCATGATCCTGCCAGGCACAGAGGTGAGGCTGGCAGGTCAGTAGTTCCCAGGCTCCTTTCTATGCTTGTTAAAAACGGGTGTAATGTTTTCCCAGTCACCAGGACTTCACCTGACTGTCATGGCTTTTTAGATACCATGGAGAGTGACTTGGCAGCTACATCAGCCAGTCCCTCGGGACTCTGGGATGCTTCTCATCAGGTTCCATTTGTATGTTCACGTTCCTCAGGTGGTCGCAAACTTCCCTTACAAGGGGAGGGACTTTGCTCCTATAGGCCCTGTGCTGTGGTTCATCCACTCAAGAGTGGTGGGAAGAGAGGTTGCCTCACCCTTCTGATCCTTTGTTGCCAGTTTGCCTGTTGTGTTACACCTTCTCTGACCCTTCCTTTTCAGTCTGTAGAAGCCCTTCTTGTTATTCTTTACATCTCTTGCCAAGTTCAGCTCCATCCACACCTTGGGCTTCCATACCTCGGCCTTCCTCACCTCATCCCTACAGAAGCTGGAAGCATCCCAGTACTTTTCCCAGGATAGCTGTCCCTGCTCCCCCTCCCTGTGCATGTCCTCTTGCCCTTCAGTCAGGACCAGCAGGTCGTGACTCAGCCGTGCCAGTCTCTTGCCTCCCTTGCCCAGTTTCTTACACCTGGGGATTGAGAGCCCTTGTGCTCTCTGGAAAGCATCCTGAAAGATCTGCCAGCTCCGTTCTCCTCTCTGGTCCCTCAGGGCAGTTTCCCAGGGGATCTTATTGGCTGACTCTTTGAAGAGCTGGAACTTTGCTTTCCTTGAATTCACTGCCACCTGCCTATCACTACCTCAAGGTTTTCATCACTTCCCACCTTTGCCTCATCCTTTACTATCCAAGCTCTTATTTTCCATTTGCCCTTCTTGGTGCATTTTTGTTTCTCGCAGCTGTGGGAGGACTGGGATGTGGGTCCCATCCGTCCCTGCCCATCGCCCACACACCCCAGGGCTCCCTGTGCCAGCCTGCACTGGCTCCCATCTCAGCCCATCCTCTTGCCCAGTCCCAGTGCAACTTCCATCCATCTTCTAGCTGGGCTCCTGGCTGGGGTGACAAAGCCAAGCCATACAAAAGATGTTTATTCTGCAGCACCTTTTCTACCTTATCTCATTCCACTCCTACTCTGGCGTGTCCCACCGAGCACTGGGTGAGAGGACTGGTGTTGGTGGTGCTGCTCTCCTGACTTTGGGTGACTAATGACTGGCAGCGGCATTAAAAAGCAGAAACCATCCGCTCCAAAGGACAGTCATAAAATCCATCCAGGAGGAGAACAGCACAGGGCAGTGCAGCTTGAGCCCTTGGCTCTTGCTCTCCTCTGAGCAGGGGAAGGCAGCCCTCCCCTCTGTCCCACGGGAGCACGGCTCTCCCGTGGCCTGGGAAAGGATCTGTTCCCCATGCCGTGCAGAGATATCCTGCAGCATGAAACCCTGCAGCAACTGAGCAGCAGCCAGCCCACCCCACGGCCATAGTTTGCTGGACACACTTGCATATAGAGGTTTTGTAAATAGAAAAATATCACTGATGGGGATCCAATAAAAACCTGTTGGGTTTTTATTTAAAAAAAAAATCTTACCAGGTTTACATCTTGCTTTTCTTTTTCTAAGCATGAGAGGGTGGAAATTTTTGAAAAATGTCTCAAGAATAATGACTTGTGGACCAGAGGTAGCCAGGCATTTTGGGAGGAGAAAGAGGAGGAGGGGGAGGAGGAGGAGGAGGAGGAGGAGGGGGGCAGGGGCAGCCAGAAGGCTGTCCTGGCCACACTGTGCCATCCGACTGCTCGGAGAGGAAAAGCCAAGGCTGGCTCAGCCTGGCAGTGGTTGTTTTGAGAAACCATTGTTGTGCTGTTTGCTCTTTTAAAAAGTCAGGACTGCTGTTAATTTTTTTGGCATTATGGCTCATAGGAGCCACGAACCAAAATAAAGATGTTTGAAGCATTGTCATCCTTTACCTGCTGGACCATGTTCTTTCCCTAAGCTCCCGATCTAGCATAGCACTTAGGTGGGAGCTTGCTCCCGGGGGCTCCTGCTCCTCAAGTGCTTTCCTGGCTGGCTGGTGATGTCAAATCCCAAGAAAAACTCCCTTGAAGTCAGTGTAAGTGAGAAGAGATTCAGGTGCGTGGACTTGGCTTGGTGCAGGATCAGGCCCTCGGTCTTTTCTCAACTCGGTGTGTTGGACTTTGCCTGTGCAGCTCCCAGGGGGCCCAGTGGAGGTTGCAGGTTCAAGCCGCTGACATCTATTTGAGAATGTGCCTCTTTAGCTCTTCAGCACGTGAAATAATGCAAAAAAAGAAAAAAAAAAAGAAAAAAAAAGAAAAAATATATAAAATAAACAAAGTACAATGTCTGTGGTAGAAGCAAGGCTTTTCAAATCTGTTTCTCAGGTAAACAAGTGACACTAATGACAGTGGAGTAACAGCCATCTAAGGGAATTGGGATCTGAAGCAGGAGGATCCCCTCCATCTCGCAGGACGCTTGGGTTGCCAGACACGTTTACTGAGCCTTTAAACACTTGGTGCAAAAGGAAACGAGAAATCCAATTGGTCTTTTCACTACCCTTCGCTAGCTAGACAGACAGACGTCCATTTCAAAAGCACAAAGGGAAGACTTAAACCTAAACTAAACCACACACACCCAAAAAGAAACCAAGGTACCAGTGAAACTCCTTTTGTCTCTTACTCCCGGTGGGAAGCAGGGTAGAAATCCAAGGAGCTGCTCTGTTCCGCTGCCCCGGCGCCGGCCGGGCGCTTCGACTGCTGCCTCCAGAGATGTGAATGTACTGCTCCTTGAGTTCCCTTCCATAGAACTAGAGGCACCTCGTTAGGAAGTTGCTCCTGTTTTATGGTGCTAAAGAAAACTTTTATTCCCCCCCTTGAGCATTTAAGAACTATTAAATGGCCCTTTTTATGAATGTAACATATCCATTTCTGTTCCACATTTTACACTGCAATTTTAACATGTTTGGAAATGATTTGCCTTTTTTCTTTTAGAATAAGCTTTATAAATATTCTGTAGAGTCAATTGAAGTATAATTCTTAAGGATCACTCTAAGACGCCTACAAAATCTTGTATATTTTTAAGTGTGCCAATTTGTAAAATATTTTGTAAGTGTATATTTTTCTTAGAAAAGTGCTGTGAAGTGTTTGTATGTGTGAGGTTTCCCTTTTTTTGCACCTTCGGGTGTTAATAAAAGGATGTATACTTAAAAGTTTCTGGTTTTAAAAACCAAAATACAAAGAAAAAAATTAAACTTTTGTTGGGAATTTTGTAATAAAAAGAAATGTTGTGAAAGAGTGTAGTGATATTGTGTAAAGGAAACTGGAAAATTTGTGAGCGCTTTGCTGTTTTATAGATCCTCTTGTAAATTATTCTTGTAATATTTTGGGTTTTGTTGTTCTTGTTGCAAAGGTTTTAAATATTTGTGACTGACTCTGTATGGTGAAAACGTCATATTGTTAACTTGCTGAGTTTTGTTATATTGTTTATGGAATAAATAAAAAAATTAAAAATCTCATTTTAAGATCATGTATGAAGAAGAAATTAAAACTGCCATTTATTGAATATTAGGAATTGGTTTTTACTTGAGAAATGGAAACTTCAGGTCAACACAGAGTCGACACTTCACCTTCCAAGGGTGCAGAGATGGGTTTGGGTTTGTTGGGAGGGGAGGCTTTTCCCAGCTGCCTGTGCTGGGCAAGTGTGGCCAGGGAGCACCTCCAGACTGGCCTTTTCCTGGGGGGGAGCAGGTGGGTGTGGTGAAATGCCACTGTCTTCATTTTCTTATGGAAAAGGCATTAAAATAACTTGTTTTAAAAATGACCATTCCTTTCCTTAGCAGTTGATTGGAAAAGTGTCAGGGCGGGAGGGGCATTAATTCAGGCTGGGTCATTCCAAACCCTGCACAAAGTGAGACACGGGGACCATGTTCAGCAACTGGATGCCTTGGTGAGGGGCTGGGGAATGATCCCCCAGAGCAGAGCTGGTACCTCTGCAAGCTGCCTGTGTTCACAGCTGAGTGAAACAGGGCAGAGGGTTTCAGTGTTTCTGCCAGTTGTGCGGATCCTGATGCTTTCACAGGATCACAGGATGTGTTGAGTTGGAAGGGACTCACAAGGACCATCGAGTCCAACCCTCAGTCCTGCACAGAACCATCCCCAGGAGTCACACCCTGTGCCCCAGAGCATCACCCAAACCCTCCCGGAGCTCTGGCAGCCTTGGGGCTGTGCCCACTGCCCTGGGCAGCCTGGTCAGTGCCCACCACCCTCTGGGGGAAGGACCTTTTGCTGAGATCCCACCTGACCCTGCCCTGACACAGCTCCAGCCCTTCCCTGGGTGCTGTCCCTGGTCCCCACAGAGCAGAGATCAGTGCCTGCCCCTCCTCTGCCCCTCCCCAGGAAGCTGTCCCTGCAATGAGGTCTCCCCTCAGTCTCCTCCAGCTGGACACCCCAAGTGCCCTCAGTGTCCTCACACCTTCCCCTCCGGGCCTTTCCCCATCTTCACTGCCCTCCTTTGGACACTCCAATGGCTTAACAACAGCTTGTACATGATGTCAGGGGCGCTGGCAGTGAGTGGGGCTGTTGGCCAGGGAAGCCCATGGATAGCCCAGCTTTAAGGGCTGAACCCAATCTGGTGCTAGAAGGGTTTGCTCGCCAGTAATTAAAACTCAGAGAGGGGCTGGCCAAGCCCATGACCACCAAAACCATCTGGTCTTTCCTATATGGGATCGACCCCATGAGTGGAAATAGTTCTAGCTCCCTAGTGCAAGTCTTGGGGACACAGTTTTCAGGAGGTCTTGTTGCCTTAGGACCAAGGGTGATGGTTTTAAACTGAAATAGGGTAGATGCAGACTAGATCTAAGGAAGAAGTGTTTTACAGTGGGGGTGGTGGGGCCCTGGCACAGGTCGGGCAGAGAAGCTGGGGCTGCCCCATCCCTGGAAGTGTCCAAGGCCAGGGCAGACAGGGGTTTGAGAAACCTGGAATGCTGATGTTTCTCTGACATATTAGTACAGGTTGTGTCCAAAATCAGGGGTATGTTGCTCAAAAACATTCTTTGGGGACCCTGTTGCAAACTTGTCCTTTGTGCAGTGAGACAGCACTGGCACAAACCTGTGCTGGCCCAGCTGGTGTAACTGCAATGTGGCAGGTCCATGGTTGGCATGAATGGCACCAGAACACACCTAATTAACAGAGGAGCCTTCATATACCCAAGTAATGCCACAGAAAGGGGCTGATAAACAGTCTGTGTTGATCTAAGGCATTTAGATTATAAGCACATATAATTAAAAGACTCATAACTTCTGGATGAACCGTCACCCATCTCCAAGTACAGCCCAGTGACTTTTCCTTGTGAGTGAAAGCAGAGTCAGATTTTAATTAGGGTGTAATTTAATACCGCCAGCTTCTCTGTCTTGCCAGCAGGAGCTGCTGTCTCTGGCTGGTGATGGCTGGGGACAGACCTGCCCTGGGTGATACCAGTCTTTCCTCAGCATCTCTTGGGTTGGCCTAATGGCCTTTGCTGCATCCCAAAGCAGCAACAGAATTTTGCAGCTGATTCCATAGGATGGCTTAGAACACCTTCACCTCCACTCAGGAGTTGAACCTTCCCTCTACGTTTTCTTTCCTGGATTTTGCTTTAATTTAATCCACCTCTTGCTGCAGAGAATGCCAAGAGAGGATTTGCAATATGGTACAGCCTTAGAAGCTGGAGGGTGAGAGGAGTGATGGGGAAATGATCCATCAGCACCTAAACCTTGTTTAAGTACCCACTGAGCTTAGCAAAAACTCCTCAGAAAGGGTCAGGAGTGCCAGCCACGGGCCCAGGCTGCATCCCAAGGGCTCACTTTATGCAGTGTTTAGGGATAGTGTGGATCCAGTCCAAAGGGTCTGGCACAGAGGGATGGGAGATGCTGCAGCCCCAGCACTGCTGAGCATTTCCCTTTGTGTGCCGTGTTGGCACCTTGGCTGAACTTCTTACCTCCTGTTCCCAAAGAAAGAGAGCTTAGGTGGCCTGCAGCACCATTTTTCTCCTTGCTGGGTCTTTCCTTGAGCTGGTAACGTTGCGTCTCAAGGACTCAAAATGTTTCCTCCCAAGTCTGTGCCTGTGGGCTGGTGTCTGTCTCACTGATGACACCTCCCCACTGCACCACCAGGCCAGGGCATGTGTGCCACTGGCTCTCCTGGGCTGGAACAGGTTAGCACGAGGTGGGAACATTCCCATAAAGTTACCTGGTGCTGCAGCATTTGCAGGCTGGAGGCCTCTGAAGCTTAAATTGTGGATGTATTTTCTCTCTTCAAAAGAAAGTCAATAGGAAAAAAAAAAAAAGGGAATTGCGTTATCTTGGGTATTCAGAAGTGCTTCTTTTCAATATATTTCAAACTTAGAAATCTATTTAACTCCCCCAAAGTCAACACAGAGGCCAAACCTGCCCCAAATCTCAAACGTAAGCTCTGCAAACCATGCAAAACCCACCAGCCAAGGCCCAGCCCCGGCAGAGCTGATCACCTTCCATGGGCAACATCCCATCCAAGAGGTGTTTCAGACTCCACAGAATCCCAGGTGTGAACTGTCAGAACAGGTGCTATGTGGTTTATGTTGATAAACACCCACAGGCTTCCCCCCAAATTTTTTATGGGATTATACCTAAAGCAGCAGCTTTTGCTTTGCAAATATACTTTGTGTTGCAGCAAAAGCACTGGTTCAATAAAGCACTTAAACATACACTTTATCTTAAGCATGTTGGAGATTACATCCCTCTTTAGCAAAGCATTTAAGTATGTGCTTAATTTAAGGATTTAATTAAGGATTTTAATTGTAGACTTCAGTATGTGCTTACCTGCTTGGCTGAATATGGGTGAGATTACTACATGCTGAAGATTTCTACATAAAGTAAGTGACTAATTCTGTCTGAATGAAGATGTTACATTATTCTCACACAAGGCAGTTAAAATAAAAATATGAAAATGGCAAGAGGCAGTTAACTCGATTCCTCCAGCTGAAAGGAACATCCACGACCAACTCTGAGTTGATTAAAATGTAATATTATTAGTTATAACCTCTAAAGTGGCATTACAGATCAATAGAAAGCGGCACCTTAAAAATGAATCTCCAGCTCATAAGCTTTAATTATGAGTAAGGAAGGATTGAGCCACCCTCTCCCTCTCATCGGTGATGACAACGACCTTGAAATGTAAATGGCCACCAACTAATGGGCTGTGGTGTCATTTCCCCAGTCGTTAGGGGCTTTAAGCTGATTTCCTAAAGAAAGAGAGTTTCTGAAATTGCATTGCCAGTCTGTCTTTTGGACCGTTTCCCTAACTTGTGAACTCTGACAAATTTCACCTAATTGAGAAAAACAAAAGGATTCCAAAGATACCAAGTTTCAACAAGTTGAATGCAAAACAAGGGACTGGTTTTCTGTCTCTCCAGTAGCATTTGCTGTCACTGGAGAGCTTCCTCCATCCCAGGACTGGGACAGTGTGCTGGTTTTGGCTGGGATGGACTTAGTTTTCCTGCCAGTGGCTGGTACAGGGCTGTGGTTTGGATTTGGGCTGAAAACGGTGTTGATAATGGAGATGTTTTTGTTATTGCTGAGCAGGGCTCACACAGAAGCCTTTCCTACTTTTCCTACCAGCAAGGAGGTGGGACGGGACACAGCCAGCACAGTTGACTCCAAGTGACCCAAGGGACATCCCAGACCATGTGGCATCATGCTCACCCTAAAAGTGTGGGAAGAGAAGGAAGTGGGGATTGAAACTTCACTCCTGCATTTCCTAGACATATGTGTCTGCAATCTCATCTGAACTACAGCTTAGGATGTTGATTTTATTGCACACTTGGAGAGTGTGCAGGATTTGTGAGGCTGCACCTCAGGTCCTGTGTCCAGTTCGTGCACCCTTGATTCAAGAAGGACATTGAGGGACTGGAGCGTGTCCAGAGAAGGGAACAAGGTCTGGAGGGTCAGACCTATGAGTAATGGCTGAGGGAGCTGGGAGGTCTCAGCCTGGAGAAAAGGAGGCTCAGGGGGGACCTTATTGCTCTTGCAATGAAAGGAGGTTGTAGCAATGTGGGGGTTGGCCTCTTCTCCCAGGCAACCAGCAATAGGACATGAGGACAGAGCCTCAAGCCGTGCCAGGGAAGGTACAGGTTGGGCATCAGGAAGAATTCCTTCACTGTAAGAGTGGTCAGGCACTGGAAGGGGCTTCCCAGGGAGGTTTGGAGTCCCCATCCCTGGAGGGGCCCAAGAAATGACTGGACGTGGCACTCAGAGCTCTGGGCTGGGTGACAAAGTGGGGGTTGGTCACAGGTTGGACTTGATGGTCTTTTCCAACCTTAATGATTTTGTGATTTCAAAACACAGCAGTGATACCACTCAGAAGTCCAGGAGTCCCTGTGCTCTACTGCTAAAGGCAGCCAAATGCCCATGTCATTTCCTTGCTGGCAGCAGCCAACAAAGAGGACACAGTCACCCACAGCTGCTGCTGCTGCGGGCAGAGGAGAAGGCGGCTCTGGCTGTGAAGGTACCGGAGATGAGAGACCAGAGAGACATCTAGTCCTACTAGGGTGGGATGGGATGAGATGGGATGGGATGGGATGGGATGGGATGGGATGGGATGGGATGGGATGGGATGGGATGGCAAAGCTCCATGGTCAGCCCACCATGAGCTGCAGCAACATTCAGGGCAGTGGCACTTGGAAATGGGTCACAAACTGGAGGTCAGACACTGGGTAAGAACTAAGCTCATAAAAAATGGTGAGGAAGAGGAAGCTTCTGCTCCTTCAGGATGTAATGGTTTTCCTGAGGGGAACCCCACATGCTGGGAAGACAAGCTTAAGTCCAGCCCTTTGTTGGTGCTTTGTCTTTGCCCTCAGACTCCCGGTCCTGCAGGGAATGAGCCAGCTCAGAGAAGGACCCTGTGTGTGGCCACCCTGCCCATGCCTCGGGCAGCTTTGGCCGTGGGACACCTTGGAAATGCTGAGGGACCATGTGGCTTCTCAAAGCTGAGTGTGCTAAAATTGAAGTATTTTTGTCTTTTTGTGTGATATCTCAAGGTATCACAAGCCCTGACTGGATTTTTCTTTTAAAGTTTAGATGTTGAGCCATCTTAAAATGCAAAACAGAATATGATTGTCATCCAGAGAGAGAGAGACCAGCCAGCAGATACACCTGAGAAGGCACCCATTTGAGAGCCCTTCCTGCAGATTAGTCACCCAGGGAGAGAAAATGACATCACAGGTGCTTATCAAAGGAAAGGGAAGGGGAGGGAAGGGAAGGGAAGGGAAGGGAAGGGAAGGGAAGGGAAGGGAAGGGAAGGGAAGGGAAGGGAAGGGAAGGGAAGGGCTGGCACTGATGTGCTCCTGTCTCAGGGCACTGCCAGTGCAGAGAGAAGAAAATCTCTGCCAGTTCTGAGCTGTAGAAGGTACATGACCTACAGATGAGTCAACCTAATTCTATCCTGTAGTGAGCACTGGTGCACCTGTATAATGAATAGCACATTATCACATCTTTGCTTGACTATTTCAATATGGCATATTAATATAGCCTTCATAGCCTCTGGTTATCATGTTATTTGTTCTTTAATCTAATGTATTTGGAGCAACTGGCTAGCGAAATGCAGCCCTATTTATCCTTCTAAGGACAACAATAGCAGGGATAAATGTTAAACTAAAGGAAGGAATGAAAAAAAAAATAGCAGCTCTATTTGTGCTATGCCGAGATGCATTTCTTGGCAGCCCCAGAGATTCAACAGTCTGGTATTTATCACGATGAAACGCAGAAATGTCTGATGATTACATGAAGGGAAATAAAGAGACTGAGCATAAACTGCAGACTGAGAGATAAGGGCACATTTTCACAGCAGGCAGCTGCTGAAGCAGGGCTATGTCAAGGCAGCCCCGTGCTGCAGCAGGGGAGGGTGCACAGGCCAGGGCAGTGAGGGGGCAGAGCTGAAACCAGGGATAAACAGCACAGTTTAATACTGAGGAGGAGAATTAGCCAGCCTGCTTAATCATGTTATTTAACACCACGAGGATTATTTTTAAGGAATTTATCTCTCCTTCATCTCCCATTGGAGAGAAGCAAACTGCTGGCGTTGGCTGTGGAGACTCTTTGAGATCTTTCATTTTGAAATGAGCCCCTGGCGTGTTCAGCAAGGGAATCCGTCCAGTAGTGGCTGGGACTGTGTCAGGGATTTAGCTTCATCCCAAATCCCTTGAGGACACAGTCTGCCCCTGGCTACACAGTGGATCCTGGGCTTGAGACACCCTCTGGATTCAGACCTGGCTCTGTTTGCCAGGTGGGTGCTTGGCATGACCCCTCTGTGATGCTTCCAGTCTCTGTCAGAGCTATGACACCAGGATTATTGAAACCAAGAGCTGAAGAGTCAGTTTTCTTACTGAATCCAAAAGGTCCAAGGAACTCCTGGTGAGAGACAGTCACTTTATGGCTTTGGTCAAGGTTGGGATTTGAGAACAGAAAGATGCAGATCTCTCAATTATTGCCAAGTCTGTGAAGTCTACTATCCCACAGGAAAGATGCTGAGATGGATGGATGCTATCCCACAGGAAACATGCTGAGATGGATGGATTCTATCCCGCAGGAAAGATGCTGAGATGGATGGATGCTATCCCACAGGAAACATGCTGAGATGGAGACTCACGTTGGTTATGGAGAGCAGCACCTGTGTTGTCAGGCAAGGATGATCGCCAGTTTAATTTTAGGGCTACAGTTACAAATTGGGTTAAGTTTACAGTTCAGAAAGGGAAACTGCCATTGCCTGCACTATTCTGGACATCACACAGACCCTGTTCTTGTTTGATAGATGAAGGATAAAATATGATGGATGAAGGATGATGATGATGATGATAAAATTCATTATTCTATACAGAGGGAGAGAAGGTCCTGATTTTTAGCAGTCGTACCCCAGTGGTGAAAGTCCTCCACTTCCCTGACGTGAGCACAGAGATAAAGTAACACATGATCCCTGTGTTTTGGCTTCATTTCATCCTTTTGCATTAGCCATATTTGATGCAAGACTCATTGCACTCTAGAGCTGGCATTTCCTACAAACAATTCAATAAAAACATATGGACATGCTGTATGTGATATAGATCCTGGGATCTCTGTAGGGTTAACAGAGGTAGTACCACAAGTCTCTGCCTGGCAAACTCTTCTGACAGATGCTTCCCTCATCCTCTTTGCTCCAAGTAAAACAACCAGCCTTTTAGGATCAATAATCTCCTCTCCTGCAGCCTCCTAGGATGAAGAGCAGACCCTGTCACTCAGCAGTGCCAAGGGCATCAGAAGCAATTAAAGAAAAATTAGAATTGATTTGAAGAATGTAATAATCATTCATCTAGCTGGGGGGAAAAAAGAGTTTTATCATTGAAATATTAGAAAGAGTAGGATTTACACTCTGCTAAATATTATGGCACCCACAGAAGTCTGAAACCTCAAGGTAAATTATTTCATTCTAAAGAACAAGAAAACAATAATGTTGCAAATCAATGCAAGAGGCTAAGGCCACTACAAATGGGCAGGGAAGGCTTTCTGATTCCAGTCTGGGCCCAAAGAAAGAAGCCAAGTCTGCCACGCCTGCCTTTCCTTTGCAATTTTGCTTCCCAGCATATCATGCCCAGCTCATTTTGTAACCACTCTCACACTACTGTTGGCTGTACACCCTTCATGGTTCTCACACAAACAAGGATGGTGACCTCTGGATACAGAAGACAGAAACCCAAAGATGAGGAACAAAACAAGGTGTTTTGGAGGGAGAAGCTGAAAACTGTGGCTGCCCTTGGACAGGCAGTTTTGTTAGTCTGTCCTCAGCATCTTGTTCCTCCAACAACGGACAAGGAGCTTCACTGAACCTCATAAAGCCTTCAGCAAGTGCCACATTTTTCTTTCATGTTCTGGATGTCCCTGCTACAGAACACATACATCAAACCCTGTCTGTAAAGGAGCAATTAAATGGCACTGCTAAAGGGATGTCATAGGATGGGCCTGATTACAGCTCACCCAGAAACGTCTTCCCAAGTCCCAGGCACTTTGACGTGATTCTCCCCCCTTTCTCTGAATTTCTTCCCGCATTAATTTCAGCCAGTCCTGGGATTATTTAAAAAAGGGCCTTGGGGGACTTGTTCAAAGGCACTGCCACCACAGACGACTTTGCTTTCTGAACTGAAGCATTTCACTCCTATCTGTCTGGACATATGAGCTGCTCAGCACTGCTTCATTAGGCAAGTTATTTTTAAATTCCCAGAAAGAGCAAAACATTGAGAGAGGAATTAGCATTTGCCATTGAAACAGCTGCAAAAAAAAAAAAGAATAGGCAGAAGGCACTCCGGGTGCCCCCTGCCAGCACTGTGATTAACCAGACAGCAGTACCCAGTCACTGACACAGCTCAAGCTGCACAGGCCATGTTAGAAATCAAGCTCCAAGATAAGGATTGATAAGTGACCATCAGAACTGTGTTCTGGATGTAAGAGGCTGATCACCAACACTGAATAACAAAAAAATCTTGGAAATACCTCTCTTCTTTGTATCCCTTCTTAAGAGCTCCCTTCCTCCAGTCCCATCTTGCCTTTCTCACTTTTTCTTCCTTGCATTTTTCTCTCAAGGATTTTGACTCTTAAACCTCCTTTCTGGCTTCTCCACACAAATGAATGAAATGATAAAGCCTGCCCAGAGTCCTTCCTTCCCCTAAACAACGACCGAGACACAAGTGGGCACCTGATACCCTCAAAACACCACAGGACAGCAACAAAGCTGGTGGTACTTAGTTGTCTTCTCACTTTGTAGCATGTTGAAGTTTCCCAGTGGTCCATCCTGCTCTTTCAGCAGGGAGTTAAAGCAAAAGGCCCTGGCACTAGACTCTCAAAGGCATGTTTTGGTTGCTGTTGTTTTGCCAGTGCTGATTGCCCTGAGGATGGTGCTGCCAAGGGCAGCCTTGACTCACACAGCTCATGTTAAAAATGGGGAAAAAAGTGTTGGATGTGGCCTGGGCCTGAGCAGGGAGGAGAGTTTAGGTGAAAATGGCCTTTTCACCTACCTGGGAGCACACAGGCATCAAAGCCAAGGAGCTTGTGCCTGCCTGGGTCTCCACTCCCTTCAGCCCTGCCTGCAGCCACAGGGTTTCCGTGTTTATTCAGAACAAATCTAGCAGGAGCTGTTCTAATAACCTGCTCCCAATTCCTGCCTAAGGAAGGCAGCCGGACTCCTCTGAATTAATTCTTGTTCAAACTAGAGTGCTTTCTTTGGAAAAAAACTAGCTCATTAAATATTTCCAGTGATCCTACAGCGACAGGAACTCTGCCACAGTCGGTCAGTTGTGGGTGTTTCAATGGACAGCTTTCCCCACTCCTAAAAATATCCAGCCACTTGGATTGATGTCCAGCTACCAAACACCACCTTGCCACATAGATCAGAGCATCCCAGACTGGTTTGGGTTGGAAGAGACCTTAAAAATTATCTTGTTCCACCCCCTGCCCTGGGCAGGGACAGCTTCCACTAGCCCAGGGTGCTCCAAGCCCCATCCAACCCGGCCTTGGACACTTCCAGGGATGATGGGGCAGCCACAGCTTCTCTGGGCACTCTGTGCCAGGGCTTCACCCCCTTTAGTGTTAAATCTGCCATGTGCCTTCCTAGAGACAGCATTTCAAAGGTCCCTTCACCTTTTATTTCTTAGCAAACTGCGTTCCTTGAGTGTTTCTCACAAAGGTGTGTTTTCCAGCCCTCGGGGAAATGTTCCTGGACCATACTTGTCTTCCTTGGTGCCTCCGTTTTTTGGTTCCATGGAAGCATTATCTTGGCAGAGCATCTCATTAGGAGGTCATCTTCAGCTGATTATTCCTCTTCTGAATCACTGTTTTCCATGACTTTGTCACCCACTCCTTACTCCAGCTGCCGCTCTATTCTTGGGCTAACGACTTTACATCTGGTGGCATTGAAAAACAAGTTGTTTATTTAAGCTCAGCTCATTAAGTGATCCAGATTAGGTTTGGTACCCCGACCTGCTCCAGCTTCTGTGCAGCTGCAGATCACCAGTAATGATCTGGCATTTTCTCACAGGTCACTCATCACACATTAAGTGTGTGGGGTCAAGATCCGACAGGAAGGGAGCTCTGCCGAGTTCTGTGGTGCTTCTGCTTATAATTACATTTGGAGACCTATCAGTTAGTTTGCAATCCAATTAATATTTGTCATATTGACTTCCACCATATTTTGACTAAGAGGAATGGAGTAGACAAGATCAGGTAAACCATGACATTAAGGAAAATACCTGGCTAACATGGCAAAGTCTACTTTTCATGTTACAATATATCCTTGAAATTATTTATTAGCCTATTATTTATTAGAATGTATTACTAGTTGTTATTCTTTCTTGGATATCCTTGATCACAGAATGTTCAGGAATATCTTTCATTAACTTTTCAGGCAACAAAGGGCTGCAACACATCTCCTCTGGCCTCTTCTCTTCCCTGAGAGGGGCCAAGTGCCCTGCCCTGGTTCCCACTGACCATTTGTGCCCAGGGCCAGGGCCCCACTCCAGCCACTCTGGGCAGAGCTCACG
>JAWWTY010000138.1:18054370-18133102 GCA_035222235.1 Margarornis squamiger
TCTGGTTCCTTTTTCATCTCCTGTGAGTCTCGTGGGGTTTAGTCACTCTTGTTGCTTTTTTTGCTCTCAGTCAAGTGAGGTATTTTCCTGGGCCCTCTTTGAGTACAAAACTTCTGGAATTCCAGAGTGTAGATTAGCTTCTGGCAGAGAAGTGATATCCTTTTCCTGTTCTTGTGTTTGCATGTGTGTCTCTTGGAATGTTTGGGACATTACCACAAGTTTCTTAGTTTGAAAAACTCAAATGATGTTTGAAAGAAGACACATTTCATGGAAAGAGAGTCCAGGCCTGTTGTTTACAAAAGAGTTCTGGTACTTTTTTAACACACATTAGGGTTTATCAAGACTCACACCACTGTCATTAGAGGTGTTACAGAGGGATAAATGCTGCTTGAGTTAAGTTGGGCTCTTGGTTAATCTTCCCAGCTCCAAATACAGCTGCTGTTCTCTGGCAATATCTCTGTGCTTTAAAAAAAAAACCATAAACTTTTACTGATCATGGAAATAATTATCTTCTAAGTAGAAATTCTTAGCTGTCAACACTGGATACGTTTAAAGTGGTTGGAAGAACACCTCCTACGTGTTTCATCCATATTGCAGGAAACCATTAATTGTGGGTGGGTTGTTTTCTTCTTTGTTGCTTCCTGAACTGCCCGGGCATATCGTTCTTTTTCACTTTCTCTGTATGGTGTTTTGAGGATTGCCTTTTGCACTTAGAGAGAGAGAGAGCAAATAAGGGTGGAGATCCCGGGCTTGGTATCCCACTGTTAGCTGTAACTCACAATTATTTGCAAATATTTGTCTTTAGCTTCCCTGTATTTAATTGGATCCTCCCTACTTCCAGAACTTCTTCCTTCTATAATCATTAAGAATTTATCCCCCTTCTTAAATGTTTATAGCATGGGGAATAGTCACTCAGTTCTCTGGAAACTAAGGTGCCAGCATTTAGCAGTTTCAATCCCTCTCTCAAAATGAATCACCTCCCTCCAACAGTGTGCTGATGTGTTTTTTCATTGTTGGCTGAATGTCATTGTCAATGTTCCATCAGAGCACGGAACACTCCTCTTTGTATTTCTCAAAAGGAATATTTCTTATGCATTTGGTACTTCTTCAGAACTTTAAAATTGTATTAGACCGAAACGTTAGGGCCTGTACTAAAGAGAGCATGAGCCGAATGATCAAATGCATGGTTTTGGTCTTCAGTTTTAGGGCCTCACTGGGAGTTTGTAAGAGCTGCTGTCCCTGACAGAGCATCCCAGCACGTGGAACCTGCTCCTCCCTGTTCAGTGATGACAAGATTGTCTCAGGATGGTGTTGAGAGGTTTGACAACACATGGTTGTTGAGACATTAGAGCTGGGCCTGCTCTGTGATACCACAATTCAGGGTTCTTTTATCCATGCACAGCATAATCCTGTGTAGTTCATATCCCAAGAGTCTGGCTCCGTGGGAATACAGACAGGTATCAGTGCTGAGACCTGCGCTGCAGGGCAGAGCTGTCCTGGATGTCCCTGCAGACATCCCTGACTGTACCTAACACCTGGGCACCTGCAATCAGGACAAAAAAAATATCACAATTACCGTTTTTGGACTTGCTCGAACCCCACCTCACCTCTGAACCTTCATAATTACAGTCTCCAATATCTGTAAAGGCCCCGCAAACCGAACCACATTAAGCCGGATAACCCCCGCAGCCGGACTTGGGGGCGCCGGGGGAGCCTCCGGCGGGGGCCGGGCCGGGAGGGGCCGAGAGGAGCCGGTGCGGGTGCGGGTGCGGGTGCCGGTCCCGCCCCCGGCGCGCTCCCGGGCGCGCTGAGCGGCGGGCGCGGCCGCCAATGGAGCGCGGGCGGCGGGCGCGCTCCCCCCGCCCCGGCGGCGCGCCCGGGGGCGCGGCCCCGGCGCATGGAGGCGATGCCCTGCCAGAACCAGCGCCTCGGCCCGCGGCCGCAGGATGAGCCACCGCCGGCCGACACGGCCGCGGCCTCGGCGGGCGGCGGGTCCCGGCTGATCCGCTTCGCGGAGCCCAGCGAGGACAGCGGCTGCCCCAGCCCGGACAGCAGCAGCAGCAGCAGCAACGGCGTGGCGGCGGCGCTGCCCGCGGGGGAGGGCGGCGCGCCGGCCATCGGGCCGCAGCTGAAGCTGCTGCCCATGAACGACCAGCTGCGGGAGCTGCAGACCATCATCAGGGACAAGTGAGCGCCGCGGGGGCCGGGGGAGCGGCGGGGGGATCGCTGCTGGTCGGCCCCTCCATCCATTCCATCCATCCCTCGGTCCCCGCTCCCCGCGGCCGCACGAGGGATGCGCTGCCCGTGGGGCCCGGGGCCGATCCCAGGGCTGATCCCGGGGGCCGATCCCGCGGCCCGAGCCTAGGGCCCGATCCCGGGGTCCCATCCCGGGACCGATCCCGGGACCGATTTCGGGGGCCGATCCCGGGATCCCATCCCGCTGGCCGAACCCGGGGCCGATCCCGGGGCCGATCCCAGGACAGGCGGGCCGGCGGCGCGGCCATGTCCGCTGACGTGGGGCCCAAGGGCTGGGCTGGGCTGCACTGGGCTGGGCAGGGCTGGGCTGGGCTGGGCTGGGCTGGGCTGGGCAGGGCTGGGCTGGGCTGCACTGGGCTGGGCAGGGCTGGGCTGGGCTGGGCAGCCCCAGGGTGGGCAGCGCTCCCGGGGGCTCCGCCGCCCACCCCACCCCACCCCGGCGCCGCCGGGCTCTGACCCAGCGGCTCGGCGGGTCTTCAAAGCCCGCACAGAGCTTTGCCCTCCCTGGTGTGAGGGTTTTGCTCACCTCTGCACCGTGGGCGGCTCGGAGCTTGCGTGCCACATCAGCACCGCAAGCGACGTGCGGGGCAGGGCAGTGTACAGCCATTGGAAAGGAGGCTGTACCTTATGGCCATTCCGGCCGGAGCAGCGGCTCCTTCCCCCTCTGGATATGGTTAATCCTGCAGGCGAGATAGGGTAGGGAGCTGTTCCTGGGCTCAGGCTATAGGAGATATGAGCATGATGTTCCACAGCGTGTCTCAGGTGTTGAACACATTCATCCCACTGGTCAGGTCTGTAGCTTTGATTGTGCAGCTCTTGAAAGGTGGTATTGTAAGGTATTAAATTTAGTGTATAACTTAAGACAAACGTAAGTAGCATCCATCTATTAAAAGCATAATTTACCTTGGTGCAAAAACCACCAGCAAAGAGGTGTGAAATCAAGTTTATCAGCAGAGTGATCAGATTCTGAATAAAACCTCTTCCTGCAGCACATTGGCTTTGTGACATCTGCAATAACTAACTAACTGCACAGATGCCATTTGTGCTTTGTATCTGTCCATCTGCACAGTCTATGTTTTGGTGCTTTCTGCTTCCTGAGGCTTAACTTTGTAGCTAAGTTTTTAATGCCAAACTGATCACCGTCTCCCAGGGACCTCCACTAATTTTATTTGCTTACCTGAGCCTTGTTACCTTAAATTAGTTGTGTTTTTTGTTGGTTTAGTTTGGTTTTGTTTGCCTTTTTTTTTTTTTTCCTTAATTTTCAAAGCATTGTGGAAAAGCATAATCTCCAGGCAGGCAGGAGCACACAGAGGTAGTCTTTGTGTAAGGAGGACACTTGTGGCAAGACCCTCAGAAGATCTCTGCAGGTGACAATGGCAGAGCAGAAAGGAAAGCTCTGAGTGGGCTAAGCAGAGAAAGACACAGTGGAAATTCAAACTAGCTTTGGTGATGGCCTGCAAAAGGTTTTGAGGGTAGTAAAAAGGAAATAGTGTATAGTTTTTATATCTGGGCAAATACCAGCAGTGTGGTTACAGTGCTCAGGTGGTATTATTTTTATCATCATCATTAAGCAGGTTTTGCAAATACATTGAATAGGTTTCTGGTTATAGTGAGCTTATCCAGAAACCAGCAACTGTGATTTTAACTTGGAAGACGTTTTTTTAGAGTTGCATCAGCTGCATTGCACAAGACTTTGGTAAGACAAAGTCTAGAATAAGACTTGTAACTAATGAATTACTCAGAGCAGCTGCAGCAATTGCAGATTGTACTTTATTCTGAGTGTGACGCTGCCCTGGCAGTGGGGATGCAACTGTCCCTTCCAAGCTCCCTTCCCAGCCAGTGAGGAAAACTGGACAGCAGCCTGCTCAGGAAGGCAGGTGTAGGCTTTATAGCTAAAGACAATAGGGAATCATTATTTTTGTGTTGTGCCCCAGAAATCTCATTAAATAAGAGACCTCAGAGTGGCCTATTTTGTCCCTGTCATTCAGGAAAATGCTGGAAGTGCTCAGCTGTAAAGGTGAGAGGATTTCTTAGGCATGTTCATTAACCTCTTCCTGGGCAGGTGCAATCTGCCTTAAGACAACTCTGTGGCCACTGTAGCATTTAAATCAAGGGGTAAAAGAAACTCCTCCTCAAAAGCACCCTGGTTGTGACAGCTAAAGGAAAACCCACCTTCCTGTGGCTGGTCATCATGCCCTGTGGGGTTCAGGGGCAGCTGCTGGGTCAGTGCCTTAGCCTGGTGGACTAAAATGGCCATGTGTTTCTTTTGCTTCCTTAAAATTAACAAGAACTTGGTCTGTGAGCCAGAGTCAGGGAGATGGATAGATCACCTCAACCTATCTGTGCCTGGCTTTGCTCATTTTTCCTCAGAAAAATCACTTTTCCAGGCTTGTCACTTTTCCATCTAGTGAATGCTCAGCGGGGCAGATGGCTTTTACACTGTGTGTTGGATGTGAGTCTCGAGTGCTCTAATGCAATGTGAACTGATGCATTTAGGTATTGAATGTTCTGGAACAAACAATTACAGCCTCTTCCCAAGGAGGGAATGATCTTGAAGTAATTGCTGGCCTCACAGACGAGAACCAGGGATCTGGAAGCTGAAATGAGTAGTTCAATGATGTGTTTATGTCGAAGCAAATTCATTAGTTCAAGTTGGTAGTGTCGTTTTAACTCCTAATTTAACAGTAGACATGATTTAAATCCAGATATTTGAAGGTTCTTGTGTCTGTTAGGTGAGATCATTCTGTTGTGTTCTACAAAGGCTTTTCACTCCCTGGGGAACACATGGAACAGAGTGATACCATAGACATGCAGATGGCAAAGCAGTGGGACACGCAGTCCTGGCTGCTGCACAGAGCAGGATGATTCAGGAGTGTGTAACTCACCTGGGATGAGCAAAGCTGACTGCTGCAGGAGGGAGGGTGGGACCACTTTCACATCCCACCCCCCAGCCCAGGCACTGAAAAAATTGGCTACTGAAGTACTGCAGGTAGAACACAGACCTGTTTCAGGGCTACATCACCTCCCTCAATGCCAACAGTGTGTCCAGTGCATTCAGTTTTCTTCAAAAGGCCTGTTATAATAAATGCAGTGTAGAGAAGTGGCTTTTTTCCAGCCTTGCCATCACAGTGAGAAGCAGGAGTGAGAGAAGCCTCGAAGCCTGCAGCTCTGTCAGTGCTTGTAACTGGTACCAAGTGCTAAAGCAGGAAGAAACCTTGCAGTTACCTTGGGCAAATCCCCAAAACCCCCATTTCTTCTCTCAAGACAGGCATGTGACTGTAATTGTACACCAGCAATGTTCCCATGCCTTCAGCAAGGACCTGAAATTAATTTATATTGTGTAACACAGCGTTCCTGTTAGCTGTGTTGGGTTTTAATGCCTCCTGTTCTCAGATGTTGTCTTGTTACTTGATCAAGATACAGTTTCTAGTGTGCCATGCCTCCTTACTTTCTATTCCTCTGCCTGGTATTTCAGGGGCACAGCTACAGTGTTTTCACAATAGCCTTTTTTTGATGCTCAGAGGATGTGAAAGTGGTCCCAGCCTTCCAGCTGCCCGTGTACACCAGGTCTTTCATTTTCAGTATAATTCTCATTTTTATGCACTGTGGCTCCTCCTCTCAAAAACCAGGCACGACCAACTATGGGTGTTCAGTGAACTGGGCATAAAACCATGCGCGTCTTTGCAAGGACAGAGTACTTTTTTATTAATTTAAAGCCTGTAATAATCTGTATCAGTAACTCCATCCTAAACATGTCTCACTTTGCAATCAAAATGTAGACTTGATATTGTTTGGTGTGTGCTCCCACCCATTCGTGAAATTTGGCTAAATTGTCTAAAATGCCATAGTCTGGAAGAGCCTAGATGTGTCACTTTGCTACATTCCTTTTTAAAAAGTACCAGACCACAGATGGAAATATGAATCCTATAAAAAATCTTAATGAAATTAGTTCATGTAATTGTGGGGGCTTGGGGTTGTTTTTTCCAGTTTTGTGGTCTTTCTAAGCATTGCCTCAAAAAACCCAGGAATATGCTGTTTTTATCAGAAAGAGGGGGAAAAATAAAAGCAAACAGTGTTTTTAGCAGTGTGTTAGTACAAGGAAAGAAACTAGATTAGGCTGACACTCTTTTTAAACCTCAGTTTTTCAGTGTGGGTCAGTGCCCAGTTCCCAGGCAAACCTCTTGCCTTTGATTCATGTTGACATGAGGTGTCACAGAATCTTGGGGATTAAATGCAAAACCCTCTTTATGGTATTAAGGAGACATGCAGAGTATCATGGTTTGAAAATGAGAGAAGGGCATTCCTGCTGTGATTAATACACCATTTCATGTAAAAGGATCTGTGCACTGTGTTGGAGCTGTGTCTGGGTGTTTTTAAGGTGAGTGTCCTGCAAGTGTGGGCTCCTTGACTGGAAACGTGTCCTACTCTCATGGAGTGAGAGTTGGTCTTGGCATGGGAAGCAAGGAGTTAAAATCTCCTTCTAAAATTCAGGCTTTTAACCTTTCATTCTGCCTGCTGAAGGGGCCAAAAGCCACGAAGTCACACAAGCAAAAGTTTATGCCCAAGCTAATCAGAGGCAGAGAGGTGTTTTAAGGGAATGCCTGTTAATCCCTGCTCACTTTAATCTAAAGTTCACTGATCTATTCACACTCTGAATGAGTTCCAGATAAGATAGGATATATCTCCTGCTTATCAGGTGTGTTGTCAGTCTCAGGGCTAGGGATCTGCCCTATCATTGTCCTGTGACTGCTGCTTGACTGAAGCATGTGTGGAGCAAGGTTTCCTTGCTTAGAGCTGGAGGAAATCCACCAGCTTGGTGCACATCTGGGTTGGGAGATGTTTTGGAGCTGAACTGGAGCAGCAGTACAATGGAAAACCTACAGAACCTCAGCCCTGTGTGTCCATGCTGTGATTGCTGCTGGTGCAGAGCAGCAGTAGGAGGCAAGCCCCTGGTCACTCAGCACAGCCCAAGGCCCAGGCAGGAGGGAAACCCATGGTACAGAATCTCTTAGGTTATATTGCCCTTGAATTAATACATTTTATCAATGTCCTTAAAGTTATTGCCCAGTTTAAAACATACATTATTGCTTTTTTTTTTTCAGGAAATCCAGTAGAGGAGACTTTGTATTTTCTGCTGATCGTCTGGTAGGTGAAGAATTTCTTCTTGGCATTGTACTTTGTAACTCTTCCATTAACAGGCTCTTTCAGGATAGAATAATGGTGGTGTGAGAGCAACTTTTCTAACCAAAGGAAATTGCTATTTGACAGCAACTTTCTATATAGGGATTTCTGTCCTCTGTTTCATCTCACTAGGTTCCAGAAATCATGTTCCTATCAGACACAGCTACATGAGGACAGGGAGCAGCAGTAACCAGAGACTGCTGTGTGAAAACAGATGCACAGAGGCTAGAGATAATGGAGTTTTACTTTGAAACACTACTTTTGCTCTTGTGAGCAGAGCAGTACAATTTCTCACAGCCTAGATGTTAACCATTGCTTGCATGCAGAGGCACCTCCTGGCACTTGTTGTGTATTAGTGGCTCTGGGTGCATCCACATGGTGAAATTTGGTTTTAGCTACGTGGTAGTTACTGGCAGGGACAAAGCAGTTGGAAGCTTTTAGTAAGTCAGAACAAATACTGTAGGGAAGGCAGCCTTTTTCTCATTTAAATCACATGCTTAAAGAAAACCACAGCACTTGCTACCACACTTCTACTTCCTTGTATGCATGAGGGTGTTTGCTTTTTGTGAACCCACCCTCATTGACAGAGGGAAGTCTTTTCCCCTGCAGCAGAGTCTGAGACCATTCAGTTCCCAGCACCATTTGCCACAGCAGGCAGGTTTGCTGTGTTGAGCCCAATCTTAATCCAGGCCTTCTCCAGGCTTGCTCAGGGTTTAGGTCTGACCACAACCCAAGACTGTGTATCTTTGTGGCTTTCCACTTTCCCCCCTGCATTGTCAGGAATTAGTGTGAAGGATCTCTCCCACAGACCTTCTCACTTTATGTGAATGTCCTGCCCCTTTCTGAGGGACACACTGATTTTTATTTTTTCCCTCCCATCCTTGCTAGAAACTGCTCTTCACAGAAACCCCTATTGGTACTGGTCCTGCTGCTGTTTGCTAAAGAACCTGCTGCTCTGCTTTCCATTTTTTTAGGAAGAATTTTACACAGGACAATATGTAGGACTCCCACTTTGTGTTATTCCTATATGTGGCAAAGAACAGTTACAACTTCACGTGGGACATGGGATCTACTAAACTTAGCAGAGTGCAAGCATAGTTGTGACTTGCCATGTTTTCCACCCAGAGAGCAAACAGAGCTTAATGGCAAGATTCAAAACATGAAGAGAAGAAACACGTGTGTGGGATTGTAGGGGAATAAAATACACTTTGTTGCAGAGAGAAATGGAGAGTGAAGTTAAGCTTGGTACCAGCTTGGCAGCTGTTAGTGGCAGTGCCTCATCAGGTCACCATAAGGAGAGGCCTCAAGGAGGGATTCCAAAGCTGATGGATTTCTGGCAGTTTGTAAGGGGATGATACAAAGAAAATGGTCAAAGATACTTATGAGCAAAAGGAGTTAGCAGATGGTGGAAGTTGTCAGGGAGTGTCTGAAAACCACTGTCAGGGCTGTGATCCTGAAGCTAACTGAAAGATGTGGGGTTAAAGTCATGAGAATGAAGAGAATCAATCCATCTGGTGTCTGTGAAGGAAGGAAGCCTCTGGCATGGGGAACAATCAGTCATTCTGAGTTGTGGTGGGACAGGTGGAACTCAGGACAGCTCCTCTCTGTGCAGGAGGCTCCCACTGATCCCAGCACCCTGGAGGCACTGGGCTGGTGGCACTCCCCTCAGCTCACAGCTACACCAGAGCTTTGCAGCAGAAAGCAGATTTTGGGGTGTGACTGGAGACCTGAGGTTGAGCAATGAATTAGTTTCTCAGCCCTACCAGCAGCTCCCAGTATAACACTGGGCAGGCCCATCACCTTTCTCCCCTCCTGCCTCTTTCTGGGAGGTTTGAAATGCTGAGCTGCCAAGAGCTGTACAGATGGAGAGCAAGGCTGGCAGCCCTGCTGGCCTGCCTGCCTTTCACATTCCAAGAAAAGGAACACAAAATGGGTTAGAGGGTCCCCTAGGAATTACTGTGATTGTACTGTTCCTTGTTTAGTGCAGTTTAGCTCCCCTTTAAATGGGCACTGTCACCTGCTGTAGTTGCACATAGCCAGATTTCTATCTGAGGAACTGGTCAAACTTGATTTCTTCCCTGGTATTTGTGATAAGGAGACTTCATTCACATCCTTAATTGGCTGAGAAAAGGTAGATTTCACTCACATTTTCATATCCTTGAGATGTTTATGTGGTAGTTGGCTAAAGCTCTGGACCCTCTGTTAACTCCTGTTTGTGCTGGCAGCTCTGGCAGATCTTGTACTAATGAAGGGTCAAAGCAAACAGGAATTCCCTTTGTTCACTGCAAAGGCACTGGGGTAAATTGTAAATGTGAAACTGTAATAAATGAACATATAATTCCATATATTAGCATTAAATGCTTCATCTAAACCTTCAGCATGACTCTGGAAGCCCTGACTGTTTAACTAGGCCTGCCAGAAATTAACTTGCCTTTTAGGTTTGGGGTTTTTTTCCAATTAAAAATAGACGTTACTTTTCTTATTGATAGCTTTAGTTAATGGTTTTAATTTCTGGTCAAAGTCTTCTTGGGACTAAATCTTTGCTTCCCTGTTTCATGTGGGGCCATAATAATAACTATTTTATGTTCCAAGCAATGGCAACCATCTCTCTGGGAGAGGGACAGGGCTGCTGGTTCTTGAGGCCTGAGAGAGAAGAGGTGGAAATTAATCCCTGAGCATGGGGGTGACAGAAAGCCCAGTGCAAAACTTAGTGATTCATCAACACTGGCAAGTTTACAGAAGAATCTTTCCAGGCTCTGTGTGAAACATTGAGGAATGTAGGAAGATCAAGGAGATTATTTGACCATAACACCTTCACTACTTTACTCTAAACTTTTGGCAGATTATGAAGTGATGTCAGCATAACAAGAATATAAAAAAGTGTGTTTCTTCCAAACCTGGCTCATGGGTTGGCCTTTCTTTGGTGAATTGACTTTAAAAAATAAAGTCAAATTTGGGTACAGGTGTCCCAGAAATTGATCACCACCTCTGAGTATGACTGCCACAAATTCAACTCTGGGAAAACAGCTGTACTAAAATGCCTAAAAATGTAAGAGACCATTTCTCATTTCCAGCAGAGGCTGCCTGTGTGCCAGGAACTGGGGCAGAACAGAAAACCAGCAAAAACCTTTTCTGATTGCTGATGAATCCCCCCTTCCCCCCGAGTGGTGTTGCAATGCCTTCATTTGATCTGTGGACAAAACCTAGGCGTCACCCAGAAAGGTCTAAATTCAGTCCCTGACTGCTGTTAAAAAGACCCTTTTAGACCCTTTGGGCTGTTAGGTGTTCATCCAGTGCTTGTAACAACTGCTAACACAGAGTATCTCCAGAGATAACAAATCCCTTCAAGCTGACCCATCTCTTTGGTCCCACAGATCAGACTGGTGGTTGAAGAGGGACTGAATCAACTGCCCTACACAGAATGTACCGTGACCACTCCAACAGGTACGTGGGCAATTGCTCCTCTCCCAGCTAGGGCAGGAGGTGGAAGTGAACTGATACAGAAACATACAGAACTGTTACAAGAGTCATGGAATATCTTGAGGTGGAGGGGACTCACTGAATCCAGCTCCCTGCTCCTCACAGGACTGCCTGAAACTGAACCCTGTGACATCTAGGGGCTCCTTGAATTGTGACGGGCTCAGTGCCCTAACCACTTCCCTGGGGAGCCTGAAACAGTTCAACATGCAGGCAGAGCACTGAGTTAAGGTCCCTTCTGTTATTTAAAAAGTTAGAAGCAAAACAGCCACAGGAGTGTCATTTCCCTGCAGTTTAAATTGGTCTTGCAAGACTGTGATGAAAATGTACCAGTGGAGCTGCAAGATGAGTTTACTTGCCCACACCCCAACCTTGAGTTAAATCGTGCCCATTCAAGAACAAGTACTTGGCCCAAGCAGTTTTGCCTTGCCAGCCTGTGTCCCTGCAGCTGGGAGTGATGATGGGCAGGAAGGGAAACAGAGGAAACCATGGCAGTAATTGTGGTTTGCTCTCACTAGCTGTAGAGATCCCTAAGGTTGTGTGCATTGCTCAGGGGCATCAGCAAGTCAGGGGGAGCTGAGTACGTGCTGTGACCCAGAGCACACCTGTGAGACAGGCACCAGGGCAGTCCTGTTCCCCCTGAGAACTCCATTTGCAGCTCTGCAGGGTGACATTCCCACCCTCTGCACTAAACCATGGGTATGTCTTTACTTGGTTAGGGAAAGGATGGACTGGGAACTCTGGGTTGTGAACCCTGACGGAGTTTAGGCAGCACTCAGGAGACACCATCACTGACCTGTGCTCCTTCTAAAGTGAAACAGCAGCTCCTTTACCTCCTGAGCACTGCTGTCACCTCTGTTCCCACCAGTCAGTGACAGATCAATGACCATCTCCCCTCTGTGTTACCCAGTTCGACTGGCAGGTCCCCTGCAAATGGCATCACTTGGGAGCTCTACAGGTTTTTTGAGTGGGCAGAGTCTCATGTGCACACCATTGCCCCTTTTTTTCTTTCTTTCTTTCAGTGATGAAGTGTCACTGTGGGATCATATTTCAGTTCTAACTCTGTCACCTGCAGCACTGGACTGCATTTCCCTGGCTCCTGGGGACTGCACTGCTCACCTTCATTTTCCATAGTGTCCTTTATTGAAACAGTCACCAAATCCCTGAGCTGTCAAACACACACCTGACAGGATCCCTGCTGTAACCAACACCTGACAGGATCACTACACACCTGACAGGATCCCTGCTGTAACCAACACCTGACAGGATCACTACACACCTGACAGGATCACCTCTGTGCTGCCATTCTTCCCTGATTTTAATGATAGAGCAAGCACAAGTTCTTTACCATCTGGGTTTGGGCCCTGTTCCCATTGCTTGCTGGAGGGCTTGCAAGCTCTGGGTGCAGGTTGGTTCGTGCCCCCTTTGCAGAGCCATGGGACTTGGTGTTGGCCCCGGGGTATTCCAGGGATCTTGGTTCCATTCCCACCGGGGCCATGTCACACAGTGTCCCCAGAGGGGTGTCCAGAGGGGGCAGAAGGGAACTGTGCCTGCCCTGAGCCTGGTTTCTTTCCTCACAGGACACAAGTATGAAGGGGTCCGATTTGAAAAGGGGAACTGCGGGGTCAGCATCATGAGGAGTGGTAGGTACTGCTGGCGTTAAAGGAGCATGAATTGAAACCTTTGCAAACCCGTAAGCAACTTCCCTGCAAAGCTGTGCAACAACATTTCTCTACAAAGTGTCCAGGAAGTTCATTAACTTTTCAGGCAACAAAGGGCTGCAACACATCTCCTCTGGCCTCTTCTCTTCCCTGAGAGGGGCCAACTGCCCTGCCCTGGTTCCCACTGACCATTTGTGCCCAGGGCCAGGGCCCCACTCCAGCCACTCTGGGCAGAGCTCACGGATGTTCCCCAAACCCCACACGCTGGTTCTGACACTGCCAGCTCTGCCCCCTGTGAGCTCAGCCCTGCTGTGTGGGAACACCAACCCCCAGGGGCTCAGGAACACCGAGGGCACTCGGTTTTCTGTCTAAACAGAGAAAAAAGGAAGAGACCTCGGAGTGCTTTTAACTCTTAGAACTGAGAAAACCAATCTCCCCTCCGAGCTCTGCACCAGCACAGAGCTGGGACTGTCCCTTCCCTGCAGTGGGGCTGTTCCAGCAGTGCTGGGACTGTCCCTTCCCTGCAGTGGGGCCATTCCAGCAGTGCTGGGACTGTCCCTTCCCTGCACTGGGGATGTTTCCCAGGGTGTAACCCTTGCTGGTGGTGTGTGTGCTGCCCTTGCAGGAGAGGCCATGGAGCAAGGCCTGCGGGACTGCTGCAGGTCCATCCGCATCGGGAAGATCCTGATCCAGAGCGACGAGGAGACCCAGCGAGCCAAGGTGTACTACGCCAAGTTCCCCCCGGACATCTACAGGAGGAAAGTCCTGCTGATGTACCCGATTCTGAGTAAGTGTCTGGCACCTTTAGGGGTGTCTTTCAGACTCCTCTGAACCGTGAGGGGCTGCACTGAAAGGAAAACTTCCAAATGTCAGGCCCTTTGAGTAGGTTTTCTGCTTGGTTTGGGGGACAGAGGAGGGAATTTCTCAGGCTGTGCCAGGACACACATTAGTCAGTGGCCCCAGAGGGAATGCAGAGCAAATCCTTTGGGCACGGCTGCATTGGTGAGAAAGTCTGAAGATTAAGACTTGATATAAATTGAATTTTTAAAATTTTGCCATGAGAAAAGGCTCAAACAATATTCTTCTCCTGTATTAAAACCCATTTTTGGATTAGTACTATAAAATAGAAGTAAATCACTTTAAAATAAAATAAAGTTAATGTTAACAAAAAATTAATCTGGAAAGCATGGTAAGGAGTTTGTCAGGATGAGCTAACTTTTCCAGTCTAAGATTTCACTCTCTTGTACCCATGGAGATTTTGATTTGTGTCTGACTATTTTAGATGAGGTTTCTTGCCTCGGGGTTTTAATAAAATCCAACATCTGTGATTAAAACCTGGCAGAGTTGGCTTTTTCAGAAGAGAGATGAAGCTCCTTCAACAGGAGACAAGTTTTCTACAACTGATACATGCAGAGGTGAGAGTTTTCCAAGGAGAAAGGACAGAATCATCATTCAATTGCACATGGCTATTCTTGAATTGGGGAGGGGGGAATAAAATGTGTTTTTTCCTCTCTAGGTACTTGGCAACACTGTCATTGAGGATGTCAAAGTGCCTGTAGAACATGATGTACAACCAGGTGTCATTATCTGCTCAGCCTGTTCTCTACACTTGTGGCAAGTTGAGACCTTTGGTGTCTCCCAAAAGGTGCCGAGTCAATCATCCAGGAATTCCCAGAAATCACTATTTTAACTACAGAAGTGCATCCTGTTGCACCAACACACTTTGGACAGAAGTATTTTGGGACAGACTGACAATCTCAGAGCAACCAGATATGACTCTGTGACATTTCAAGAGGGTTTTTTCTACATTTTATTACTGTTGAGTTGGTCAAGGGCAGGTTTGGGAACCTTTTTGGTCAAAGGGGGAAATACTTGACTTAGGTTAGTTCTGGCCTGAGCAGGGATCAGGTACAAAGCACTCTGGTTATGTGGCCAAGCATCTCCATGTTGGGGTTGTATGAACTGCCACACTCTGCTGTAACTACTCAATCTTCTATAGCCTGAATTTTTTGGGTACAACAAACAGCACCTAATTAAGCAAGCATCACAAGAGAAATCCTCTGGGCCTTTTCCATAATGCAGATCCACCCTAGAGACTGCTCCAGTGAAAGTGGAAATGGATTTTACCCCTTAAAGAGCCGTTTGTGTGTTAAAACCCTGCATATTTTCTCTCTTTTGTTACCTGCAGCAGTGACCACAGCAGCCTGAGGAATGTCTGGTTCCCAGTGCATTTACCCAGCGTCTTCAACAGAACTTCACACTCTTTGTATGGAACTGTCTTTCAGAAGCCACAGAAAACGAAAGTCAATTTAAAAAGCAAACAGCAGCCCAGCTTTAACCCCGGGTACTGTGGAGAAAGTCAGAAGTCCTGCCTTTACACTGCCCAGTTTGTTCTGGGCTAGCACATCAGTGAAAACTGGCTTTATCTGCCTGCTCAGTTCCTGGCTCTGCCATTGCTTTGACTATACAAGGATCTGAGTTTGGCAGGTCTTTCAGTTTTTTGCTTCAGGTTTAGAAGCTCCCAAGAGACTCAGATTTTCCTCACCTCACTGCATTTGGATTATTACTTATCTATATTGTGAATAAGTTATTTTAATATCTTTTTAGAGAAAAAACCCAACAAACCAGCATTTTCCTCATCTATCACTGCATACCTAATGAGCAGTTTTTAACACCCTGGGGGATTTAAAGCAAATTTATTTACCCTCGTTGAAGGAAACGACATTAAACTTACCATGGAAAAGTGTTGCAATTCTCTTTTGCTATACATACAGTAGCAAATTGAAAACACTTAAGTAGGAATTACACCACGCTTTTGCTATAGATTTTGGATTTTTTTTCCCTATGCTGCAAAGTTCTCTGTGCAAATATATTTTCCCTACAAGCTTTTTGAAATATGCTGCTACACCAATCCTAATTTTGTCAAAGCTGCTAAGGAGATGTGTGTGCACAGGTCATTAATAGTTATTAGTGTCAACTGGATACTGAAATCCACTAAATGGTTTTGAAAAATCAGAGCCTACTCTATACCTGATTGACTCCGTGAGGGCATTTGGGAATAAATCCATCAAATCACACCGAGGGAGGGACTTTTCCTCAGCTGCCTGCTCTGCACCTCAGCTACGAGTTTTTACACTCAGTGAGGTGTGAATCACTGGGATCCAGCTGCCATCTCTGCACCTTGTGGGGTGTTCATCTCCCAGCACACTGGGAAACATCTGCCTGAAGTCTGAGCTCACCCACACATGTAAAGAATAATGTTTTATTCCTCTGTTGCTTTGCCATTTGATAATTTTCAAGACCTTTGGTAAGATTAATCAATGATAGGCATTTTCTTGAGGGGGAAAGAAAGAGACAAACAAAACAACTTGGCAGATGTCGTAAACACCAAGAAGCTGTCCAGGAGCATAAAGCATCATCTCATCCCTCCACTCAAACAGGGTATGCTCAGCTCCCATTTGCTCAATAATCCCTAACATTTTGCTGCTTAGGTTACTGGGGTATAACAAACCCACTGTCAGGGGTAGGAGCACTGCTACATAAAAAGATCCATCTCTCATGGCTCAGGCAACTTCTCCCTGTGATGAGTATCTGGGTGCATTAAAACTGCAAAATTACTTTGTGATGTTACATTCTCTCTCCTTAATTCTATTTCTTAAATTTTACTCATGTTAAACAGTCAAACCAGAGCTGTTGGGTCATGGTTTGACCCTACAGTACATCTAACTGTAATTGCAAAAAGGATGTGAATATATAAACCCACTTAATTTACATTAAAAGTTGGGCTTGTATCTCTCTATAAACAGTTTCAACAACTGCTAAATGTAACATGACCCTCAACTTGATATTAATTTCACTGTTATTATAATAAAGAGACAAAGGAGGTCTTGTGGGCCTCCTGAAACTGTGTAAATTCTCAGGAATGTGTTTTATCTCTACGTATGGGATATTGCTTAAAAATGAAGATGACTTCCTTGCAAGGCCTTTGCAAGAGTTTTTAGGCATTCAAATGGGATCTTTCAAGACTCTGTGGGAATCCCTTTATAAGAGACAAACCTGCAGAGCCTTCACCTTTCCCTCTCCTTAAACCCCCTCGGCTTCAAAACTCAGACTGGAGTGTTTTCTCTCCTATTTCTTTTCAGCCACGGGGTTTTTTTTGACTTTGTCTCACCAACTCCTGATTTCACTTCTCTGCCAGAATGCCACGAGGGAGATGGGCTGATCCTGCAGGGAACACACCTGCCCTGGATAGTTTCAGTGCTGAGAGGGGAAAAACGGTGGAAAAATTGAACCCTACAGAACGTGGGAAGTCTGGCATGCAATTAATTAAGGCTCATATTGGAAAACAAGAATATCCCAGCTTTTATATGGCGTGCCAGCTGTCTGTGATACACACCACCAGGTGAGAGGGGAAACCCTGCCATGGTTAGAGGGGGAGGAGAGTGACTGTCCATGGTTAGAAGGGAGGAATATCCATGGTTAGATGGGAGGAAAGTCCATGGTTAGAGGTGGGGAATGTCCATGGTTGGAGGGGAGGAATGTCCATGGTTAGATGGGAGGAATGTCCATGGTTAGGAGGGAGGAATGTCCATGGTTAGAGAGGAGGAAAGTCCATGGTTAGAGGTGGGGAATGTCCATGGTTAGACTGGAGGAATGTCCATCGTTAGAGGGAAAGAATGTCCATGGTTAGAGGGGAGGAATATCCAGGGTTAGAGGGGAGGAATGTCAATGATTAGGAGGGAGGAATGTCCATGGTTAGATGGGAGGAAAGTCCATGGTTAGAGGTGGGGAATGTCCATGGTTAGACTGGAGGAATGTCCATGGTTAGACTGGAGGAATGTCCATGGTTAGAGGTGGGGAATGTCCACGGTTAGAGGGAAAGAATGTCCATGGTTAGAGGGGAGGAATGTCAATGGTTAGATGGGAGGAATGTCCATGGTTAGAGGTGGGGAATGTCCATGGTTAGAGGGGAGGAATATCCATGGTTAGAGGTGGGGAATGTCCATGGTTAGAGAGGGTGGAGAGTGAATATCCCCACCGACAGACAGTGGTACTACCAATGTTCGCTTGATTTTCGGAACTGTCAGCTTTGAGTAGGATCAGCTCCGCCCAGCACGCAAACACCCCCCCCCCCCACACACACACACACGCCCCCCTGAGGTGACACGAAACGCCCAAAGCACACAGCACTGTGGGGGGACAAACCCTCCTGACTGCGGGCGGGCACCGGGTGGCCGAGGCGGTGACCACGGGCCGAAGAGTGACCACCGCCCCCCCGTCCCGCCCCGCCCCACCTTCCGCTTGGGTCCCTCCAAAATGGCGGCCGCCCCTGAGGGCCGGGCCGCCCCCTCATCCCCCCCACCCCGGCCGGGGCCGCGCCTGCGCGGGGGCGCGCGCGCCTCCAACTTCCGCGTGTCGGCGGCGCTTCCGGCCCCCGTTCCTTGGTAACAATGGAGCAGAAAATGGCGGCCTGAGCGGGCAGGGCCGGCGGCGCGGGCGGCACCGGCGGAGCGCGGCCACAGCCACCGCCACAGCCACGGCTACGGCCACAGCCTCCGCGGGCAGCGGCGCGCACACAGCGGCGGCGGGCGGTGAGCGGTGAGCGGTGAGCGCTGGGGCCCGGGCCCGGGCCCGGGGGGGCTGGGGGGGGGCGGGCTCTCAAAATGGCCCGGGCAAGGGAGAGGCGCCGGGCCCGGGGGCGGCGGGGGTGGCTCGGGAAGCCTCGGGGAGGCTCGGGCGGTGCTCGGGGGCGGCCCGGGGAGCTCTCGGGCCGTGCTCGGGGGCGGCGGGCCCGGCGGGATGCGGCGGGGCCCGGATGGGCCGCGGGGCCTCCCCCGGGGCTGGGCCCGGCCCGGGGCCCGGCGGGGCTCTCGGGGCTCGGTGGGGCCCCGGCCCGCCGGTGAGCACCCGCACCGAGCCCGCTTTCTGGGGGATGCAGTGAGGGGCTGGTTGCAGTCGCTGCCCCGGGCCGCGGACATGGATCCCAAAGGATCGCAGCTCCTCAGGGAGGGCCCTGTTTGCGACCTGTTCGTGCCGGGAGTTGAGACCAAAAGCCCCGCCGTGGGCCCTTCGCACCCCGCCGTGTCTGGAGCAGCTCGTGGCCTCTCAAAACCTGGGGTGTTCGCTGTTTCTGCGCCGAGTTTCTCCCCGGTTCGTCACGTCGTCTTTGCTCTGTCACCGGCGTTTCCTGGGCAGGTTTTCCCCTGCCCTTTCAGTGCTGTTTGTTTGGGGTTTCTGGGTGTTTCAAAGCCGTTGGCAAGCCCAGCTGGAACTGTGTGTTTATCTCCAGTGATGTGCTTTAATTGAGGAGCTTATGCATAATAGTGTGTGTATATACATAATATATATAATGCAGTTATCAGGATCTGTTGTGCATCTTCATTTTTGTGTGTGGTTGGAGCCTGATAACTGGTTTTGTGGCAAAAAAACACTGATTTTTTTTTTTTTTAATAGTAGATTTGTTTGTTTTGCCATTTTCCAGGAAGGTGGATACACAGAAGCTTCTCAACAAGAGTTCAGACTTGATAATACCCAATGGTATCATTACACTTCACGTTTATTTTCCCTGTCCGTATTGGCAGGACTGCCTAATTACAAGCTGAAAATAGTTGTCAAAATGCTGAAGAGGTTCTGACACTTATTTGTCCCTTAATTTTAATTGCAGTCTTGTCAAGTCTTTTAGAAAAATAAACAGTTGGCTGCTTCTTGGGCAGTTAATTATCTTAAATTGAGGGTCAGATGTTTAGTTTTGTTGTAGTGCGCTTAAATTGACTTGTGTTCCCTCTCCAGGTTTACCATTTTGGACTGAAAGGAATTATAGCTTAGAATTATGTCTTGGGAAGGGAAAACACACCACACATTATAAAATTAAGGGCTTCTTGTTATGTTAGACCACTAAAGTACAACAACTTGGATGCTCTGTCATCAGCAACTCTAACTGCCTAAATGTTTGTCACTGAAATAACCACCCCAGCGTTTTTCAAGCCTGTAGTGGTTGTCATGTGTATCATATTTATTTTCCACATTAGAGAATTCATAGACATGCCAGGGTGTACTGGACAAGAGAGGTACAAGTGTCTGGTCTCCAATATGTGTATTTGTGGGGGTTTTTAGTGAGTGTTTTTAGGGGAATGGACAGTGTGCTCCTTGAATGGAAATGTTTTCAAAAGGCCTATATAACATACCTGCCTTTTCCTTTTGTCCCTCTTTCCTATGGGAATGTATCAAAATCAATTCCTTGATCTTAGTAGAATAATTCCAATTGCAGTGGGGGTGTTGCACTTTTTTTACTGTCATATACTTGAGTTTATCAAGATTGCATGTAAGTCCAGTTTAATATGTTTTAACAAATTACTGGGCTGTTCTAATAGAGGGCTTAATTTTCCCCATATTTAAAGCCTTTGAATCCAAACGTGATTATTGGGTGTTTATCCAAGTTTTCATGGTTTAATCTCAGTCTTGGTGAAAGTTTATTGGTTCCTGAGCTTGCAAAAATTAATCTGGAAGGGATAAAGCCAAACGTGAGCATTTCTGTCTTCAAGATATTTTTATGACAGTTTTGTGCATCTCAGAAACAAAACTTCTAAGCAGTGTAATAACTTAGTCAGGAGCTTTGTGTGGTGAGCAGGGACAGCCAGAAGCATCCCAGGGACTGGTTTTGCTTTGGCACAGGTTCTGGCTGCAGGTAACACCATCATAAACAAGAGCCTGTGTCTCCTTCAGACTGCTCAGGCTTATATTAACGAGGTTCTTGCTAATAACTTCTGGCTGAAGTGCAGTGTGGAAGCTCAGGTTTTTACTCAAGGAGGACTTGTGTGATCTCATAAAACCATCCAGTGATGGTTGGATGTGTAGGAAAAGTCATCACACGTTTTGTCTTAGTGTAGTAATTTAAAAACATCTTGCTCAGAGCACTGTGAATTTCAAGTGGAAAGGTGCATGTGCACGTAGTCTTGGCAAAATGCTGGAGCCTGCCTGCCTTGGGGTGTCAGCAGAAATGGAATTCTTGTCCTACAGGGGCCTGTGTGAATTCCAATAAATTTTATTGCGTTTTATTTTGCACTTCTGTGTTGGTTGGGCACCGGATATCAACCAGAATGAGAACACACATCTCGGAATTCCTCTGTGGGTTGTGGTTGTGGTGATTCTCACTCTTCTGCTGGCCTTTTACTATTAGTAGCAGCTGTACTAGCAGCAGTTGTGTGGAGACAGTAAGATTCAGTACTAAATTGAAAGGTGGGGTCTTTTTTAATTGAAATTCAGTGAGTTTTGATGGGCTTAGTGCTTTCGCTAACCACAAGTTCTGTTTCTTCAGGACTCAACACACTCGTGTCCTCTGGTATCAGTCCTGTTTTTGCTGCTGTCTCTGTGCCCACACTGGTTACTTGTGTGCAGCTTTACTTCTTCCTTGGAGCTGCTGCTTCTGACATAGCAGGAAGCTCCTTTCTGGGTGAAAAGAGCATCATTTCAGGAGATTCCAGTGCTGGAAATTTGTTGTATTTCGTATACACAGTTTCGCTTCAGCGATGCCCGAATTGGATGGCAAAAGGCAGAACTATCTTAATTTTATTTTCCACTGGTATGCGAAAAGTGTTGTTTTAGTAAGTGCAGATGATTAAATCTGAAGCCCTGGATTTTGGCAGTTGTTACCACATTTTATTTTCAGAGCTCCATCTTGGTTTCACAGTGTTCTGGGATCGCTGAGCTCTGCCCTTTCATACATACCCTGATTTCTTCACTTCTCTCTCTTCTGAATTTTTTAGGAGTTGTTAGTGTTTCTCTTCTTTGTCTCAACAGTTGGTTCTGCTGAAGTGTTTTCTCTCTCTCTCTCTCCCCTTTTTTTTTTTTAATTCTGTGGAATTTTCTGCAACTGTTCTGCAATTGTATTCATCTGCTTCCTATTGTTTCAAATGTATGTCCAGAATGACATCTTGTTTTAGGGCCTTTGCTTTTTGAAACACACTGGGCTAGTGAAATAGCTGAATGGCTGTTTAACACTCCTTGTTAAGCTGGCATTTCAGTTTTACAGCACTTTACACAGAACACTTCAATAGAAGGCTGAATTATCTGCCAGCTCTCCCAAAGTGGTGCATGTTCCATGATAATCTTTGAGTCAAAGAGGACACAGGGAGTTTTTTAGATTAAAATCTGTGGTGAGTTTAGTAGAAGTCCAGTAGGAATCTCGATCTGGGAAAAAAAACTTGACAAAATGAAGCTCCATGTATAATGCAAATAGATGAGTTTCATTTCACTGTTTTATGAGATCTTTTTCCTTTAATGATGGGATTCACTGACAGTTCTTGCTCCTGCTTTTGTGCTTGCAGACTTGAATGATGAAATATTTAAGATGAAAATGTAGTTTCTGTTATGTCTTACTCCCTGCTAGTTTTGAGTATTGAGAAATGGGATGCTGACTGGCATGGAAACTGTTTTTCAACTTTTAGTCCTTCTAGGAAAATCTAGTTCTTGAGAGGTGGGGTGGATGACTATTTCACTTGAAATTGGTTCTGTTGTGCTTGTGTGAAGAACTCAGTGTAAGAGAACTGCCTGTCCTGGCTGCTGTTCCTGTGTCATTTGAGCCCTGGAATTGGAGGGAGTGCTGGTCCTGCCAAAGGGGATGGCATGTTGGAGCTGCTGAAGTCAGAGTTCGTGGAAAGCACTTGGACAGACAGCTGTGCTGGGCTTGTGTGGAGCTGAAATGGCTCTGAGGTTTGTTCACTGAGAGCAGGGCAGGGGAAAAAATAGTCTGTAACAACTCAAACCAAAAAATGTGTATTTCTGGCCTCCACTACTGAGTCACTTCTTTCAGTCCAAGGGTCGGGTGATTTGTGCAGCCTGGAAGTAAGCAAGGTGCTGAACTAGTTGAAGTAGCTAATGAAGATGAGGTTATGACTCATAAATGGGAGGTTGGCCTTGTGCTGAGGACATCTAGGAAACGCTCCCTTTGCCATCCTCTTTTTTGTGTGTACAAAGGAATTATCTGTGCTACTGGGACGTGAGGGAGCTCAGGGAACATTCCTGCCCTACAGGGCATGACAGATTCTCATGTGAGGTTGAAATACCGGTCACACCTACTTGGGGGCAGTTCTAGAGGAAGTTCTTGCTGCACAGCTCTCCTGAGCAGCTGAGCTGTGTGTGCAGTTTAACTAATTCCATGCCTTGTCCTGCTCAAACTTGAGACTTGCCCCATAAATCTAATGAAGAGTGTAACTTCAAGGGACTGCTTTTTCATTTAACCCTGCTAGTGAGTGACTTCTGAATTTATAAGATCTTCTAAGCTTTGCCTAGTTGGTTTAATGAGAGTTAATGCTTTATGGGATTTCTTTTATATTTTAAAAAGAAATCAGGAATGCAGGCTAAAGGTATTGTCTTGGTGTTCAATACAGATAACTCATGTCAGGAGGTATCACACATTTTTGAAGGTGGAAGGACTAGTTATTTCTATGGCCTGATGGTCCATTAGTGCTTTTCCTGGGAAGAATTCTGGGGTCCATAAGTGCTAAGCAGTATGGAGATACACTGAATTGTTGTTGAAGGTAAATGGATAACACAAGTGTGTTATCCCTGCTTGCTGTCCCACTAGGTTGTAAACTCTGGATTTTGAGCAGTAGAACATTCCTGACTGGGTTTAGTTTACACACAACTTGGCATAAGAGGAAGTATAAATTAAGTCTTGTACTGCGAGAACGATAACTTTGCATTATTGAGGGACTATCTAGTACTCTAAAATTGTTCCTTTCCAGAAGAGCATAGTGGTACTTCCTCTTGAATAAAGGAGTGTAACAAACAATAGCTTTTGTGGGTTTGCTGCAGTCTGGAGCAGCAGTGGAGAGCCAGCCAGTCATTTGTGCTCTGAAATCTCGGAGGTTGTTGAAGGGAACTGCAGGGAAGATACTTTGCTGACTTGTGGAAGGATGGGAACACCAATTAAGCATTCACCAAAGTTACTGTGTCTGGATATTCAGCTGCTGAAGAATGTTTCCCTTTAAAAAAAAACCCAGGAGAATGATTCTCTTGCTTTGTGCAACCTTTAGGTGATCGTCCCCCCCACTTTCCCATGAAGAGATTGTCATTGCTGGGTGTCACAGCTGAAGTTGGCAGTAACCAGCAGGTCTGAACTTCCTGCTGTAGTTGTGACCTTCCCCACCCTGTGTCAACTCGGTGCTCACAAGGAAGGACACTAAAGAAGGAAATTCTGAATCTTTTAGCTTCCATAAGAACAAAGTCTTACTTTGAGTTGAAGTAAATGACTGGAAGCAAGAGAAAGAGGGTCAAAGCCTACCTGCTTATTAGCTAATCAAATGTTGGTTATTTTGTTGTAAGTTAATAGGACACCTGTTGGATTGCCCTCATCAGGTTTCCCTGTGTTACTGGAGTCAACTTCCTTAAGCCAGGCTTCATTTTCTGCAGGGTGTGAGCTGAGGGCAGAATCCTGAGGGAGGGACAGATTTTTCAAGTTACTTCTGCCACTGTGCCAGTGCTGTGGTAGGAGTGGTAACTCCCAGCCTGGAAATCCTGCTGGACAGCCAGATGGGCCCTGTGGAGTCATGCTGAGGCAGGAGGAGTCTAAACGTTCTAGTAAGTTCAGTCTGCTAATGGAGTGCTCTGCAGCAGTGTGGGAGGTGAGGCTTAAATTGCACAATGTGGACAATGAGCTGAGTGGACAGGGAAGAGAGAGAAAGTAGCAGAAACCTTGAGGGAGAAATCCTATTTTTCATTTGCTGGTTTTAATATCAGAGCTCTAGTTTGAAGAGTGTTGTCCCATTTACTGGCAGCGCTCAGGTAGGGACTATGTGGTGATGTGCTTTTCTGTGCCATCTGTGTTTCCCTCAATGTAAACATCCCATATATAGAGCCATAGCCTTTCTAGGATAGTGAAATTGGGGTACAGTGGGCTGGGGTAATCTGTTACACAGAGTCTGTCATTAGTAGAAATGGTCTTAATGTAAAGTAAATTCTTCATCCAAGATCCCACCTCTGAGGCAATCAAATCTTTTCAGTCTTGGCCACTGGCTGATTTTATGGTTTAGGAGGGGGGGTAAGAGATGATGGAGAAAAGAGGAGCAAACCTGGAAAGGCCTTATTCTGAGCAATTCCTAAAGAGTCACCTATTGAACTGTACATCAGTCTGTCAGTAAAGACGAGATTTAAAGATTGGTTTTTTCCTCCCCGCCTTGACTTGTTTGGGCTCTCCTTTTTTTCCCTGACCAAGGATGGTGTCCCTCTTTTCCTGAAATGGAGGAGGCAAATGCCTGAGTCCAATGGGCATGATATAGCCAAGGTGCCTGCAGGCACTGGAATTTTCACTTAAAAGGAAGATTTCAAAGCATAAGCAGTGAACCAAGGTCATGCTTTGTATGCATAGGGAGGTTTTCTTTTTTAAAAGCTGTTGGAGAATTAATCTAATGCATACAAACATGTTAATATTGCCATCTTTATGGAGACATTCTGTGTGTCTTGCAGTCAGTAAATCCCAAGCTGGCAGGTGTTTGGGGTAAAATATTTTACAAACCTTTGTGCTGCTCCTGTCCCTTAGCATCTTACTGCATTTCCTTGTTTTCTTAATCTTATTGCTGACTTTGGTTTGTTGTTATCCTAAAAAAGGGAATACTGGTTAGAGTTTTGATGTGTGTTCCCTGAGAACTAATGCATCTTTCAAGGCTTTATTTTGGATGCAAGTCTCGGATCCTACTTGAGGCTTTTATTCAGATGTTACTTTTAAAAGCAACTGTCATTATTTCTGCCATCTTCTCTAGAATACCTTTAAGTGATGTTACTTGGAGTCATAATTCTGCTCCAGAAAGCTTGTAAAAAGTTGATTGACTTTGAAGCAAACTGTGTTTTCATTGGCAATACGTGCCTGGCATGTGAAGGGCACACAGATTTCCTAAGTGAGCCAGGTCAGAGCTGAGTGTACCTGCTGGGAAAGCATTGCCCAACTTCCCCTGGGAATGGGGTCATTCCTCACTGTTTGACAGCACGTCACATGCACACCTGCAGATGGGCAGTCTTTGCATTGCACCAGGCATTCAGAAATGCAGAGAAGGCTGAGGACTTCCACTGGGCTCAGTGGTGACCCTGTGCTTGCTGCTGATTCCTGAAAAAAAAAAAGGTGTAACTGCTGTGGTAAAATGTCAGAACTTCACAGAACCAAACAATACCGGTGGCAATGAGTTAATACCACTAACCTAAACCGAAGTTCTAACTCAAGACAAAGAGGGTTGGAGCAGCAATTTCATAATTTACAAGTCTGCAATAATGGGGTGTCCTATCCTGTGGAATTTTTCTCGTGTTGCACCCTGAGGTCGTCATGCACTTTAATTCTCACCGTAGCAGCTGAAATGAAGTGCCCGTGGAGATCATGCAGTGCTGCTCTTCTGTGGAGAAGCACTAATGTAAATTGTGGGCAGTCTTGACTTGACAGCTGTGCTGACAAACCAAAAAAAGATGCTTTTTCCACTAGACAGATGTCTAAGTGTTGGAAATTTTCCAGTGAGAAGCAGAAAAGCTTTATTCTTCCAGTATTTTCATGTCACATGAAGTATGGTTTAAATGAAAGGAATGTTTTCTGATGGGGAATGTTATTGCAGAGCTTTTTAGCATGCAGAGGATTAGCTTGCTAATCACCTCTCTGAGTAACTAGATTCTACCAGTTGTGCAGGAAAATTCTTGATGCTGTGAATAGCGAGGCACAGTGATCAAGGAAACTAGTTATTTTATCTTCATTTGATATATTTGCATGGCACAGCCAGTGCCAGAATGTCTCCTGCATTTGCATGTATTTCGTTATAATGTTTATCAGATACAGACACAAAATTCATCGATAATTTCCTTTGAAAGAGAGACATTGTCAAGTATTTCATCCAAATGGAAAACAATATGAGAGTATTATATTTAAAAATATGCAACACAGGAGACAGTTCTTGAAAGCAGGTGTACACCTGGTGTATGCTGTGGGTTTGTCTTGGAAATTTTGGTTGTCAACATCAGTAATTCAGGAGATGCTGAAACCTGAAAGGAAATTCTTCTCTTGCTGTGAAACACTGAAGTTGATTTTAGAAACCCTTTTCCTGGTTTGAGGAAACGAGCACCTTTTCTTTTTTTGTGCAGTTAGTGTTCCATAGCATCTCCTGTGTTTGAGTGCTTCGTATCCTTTCATTCTGTTAATGCACTGGGATGGTCAAGGCTGTTTCTTGTAGCAGGCAGGAAAAAGCAATGAACATCTTTTAGAGTCAGAGAAAGCATGATCCAGGATGGCTTCTGCCTTGTACTGCACTGCTGCAAGGCTGCTTGGTGAGGCACTTGTGACAGTAGGGATATTTAATGCCAAAAAGCAGATAATCATGGACACCTGGTCAACTCTGTGGATGGACTAAGGCTTTGGCAGATGATATTCTGTGTGTTCATACCTGCTGCTTTGTTGAGTATTGGGTAATGAGAGGTGGGCATTGATTTGGTTTGTCCTGCTCCAAGAAGCTCCTGCTTTGAGAAGAGCTTGGTTTTTGTCCCTGTGGTTGTGGCACCTGGCCTTAACTGAAGCTTCATTAACAAACTGTTTTAACCTGTATGCTGTTCTACATGTAAACATGCCTGAAAGTCCTGCCATATTTCACTGTGCTCAGTGAAGGGTTTGTTTCCTCCCTTTCTAGGTACTCTCCCACTCATCAAGATGGAAAGCTCAGATTCTAGTGATAAAGGAAATATTGATCAATCAGAAGCACAACGTCAGAGTCAGCTGGACCGGTTGGATCGAGAGGAAGCTTTCTATCAGTTTGTGAACAACCTGAGTGAAGAGGACTACAGGCTTATGAGAGATAACAATTTGCTAGGAACACCAGGTGGGTAATGCTTGTCCATCCTGCTAGAATTGCTTGTAGGCAACTTGGGTGCTTTTCTGTTCTCCTGAAACGTATGCTGTGGTTGTGTTCCATGGCAGGAAGTAGCTTCTTGCTGAGTTGTGCATACTCAAATTTGAGCGGCCCCCTGACTGGTGAAGAGGTAGTTACAAAAGTCTGGTGTTTACACAATTTGACAGGAACACCCAGATTTGCCCCAGTTCCAGTTATGGGCCCTGAGATTGGAAAAAAAGTCTTCCTTAAGTGTCTGTGTGCAAATTTTATGCTGGTGAGGTTGAGTTTGTAACTAGGGTAAGTAGTCTGGTGAGAGATTCTCCATGAGCATTTTGATTTCAGTTCTCAATCGACTTATTACTTTAAATGGACTCTTTATAGGATAATACCTAATTCAAACCATGACTTCAACTAATTTAAACGTTTTTTCATGCTTGTGAAAATGTTACCTCAAGTGTTTTACTCCACACAGCCATTTAATGGGTGACAAATGGGATGACAAAGATTGCTGCTAAGTTGTAGAGGTTACAGAACCAGAGAACACATCTGCCTTGAATAGGATGGAGCTGTGGGATGTTTCAGCTTCAGCAAAGCTTACCTGGGACAACAGTGCTCAAGTGTCTGAGCAACCTCTTCAGCAGTGTCAGTAGGGCAGGATTTGATCAGAAAAAACCAGTGTCTTGTACCTTCTTGAGAAGTTTTTGGCAATGCTTATATGACATATATACACATACATGATTTGGAAATATTTTTGGAAATTTGTGCTTATTTTCTAAGGTGAAATTACTGAAGAAGAGTTGCTGAGAAGGCTACACCAAGTTAAAGAAGGTCCACCCCAGCAAAACAGTGATGAGAATAGAGGTATATACAGTATTTGTGCAGACTCTTAACTTTAGCACCCCGTACGGACCTAACTTGAGTGCAGGAGTGGAACAAGTTAAGCCTAGGCAGGTGCAAGGTGAGCTTTGTTTCAAAACTCAGTGAACATTATGTCTGATACCTGCTGCAGAGGTCAGTGTGGGACAGATTCCACTCATAACACATCTCTTACTTGTATCAAGATAGTTTCACTTAGGTTTGTTTCTTTTTTTTTTTCTTTTTTTTTTCTTTGAGATTGCCTTTCTGTCTGCTCCCTTCTGGGATGCTTTTTGGCATTCCCTCTTTTTAAATTTACCATTCTTCCCCTCCCAAGGTGCTTCTGTAGAGATTGGTGGACGATGCTTGGAGCTGAGCACTGGGGTTCATTCTCAGTGGGACAGACTTGCTATAAGGCATTTCATGAGAAGGCTCAGGACAAATTTAGTTCTCTGTCTAATGGTCAAGCGATCTTTGAATTGTTTGGAAAGGAAAACACAGAATATGGATGTGTTACAACACCTGAGGTGTCTTTCCATTTACTTGTGATAAACAATGTGCTATTTTGATGACTTTTTGCTGTGTAGTGGCTACAGCCCCTCTGTGCCCATTAGAGCAGTGTCCACTCCTGCTCCTTTAGAAGAGCTCTGGTAGCTGGGAATTGTCACGCTGTGTGTGAAACCACAGCAGCACTTGGTAGGATTCAGCGCTTCTAGATTGTCGCTTGTTAAACTAAGCAATTATGTTCTTGGAAAAGATCACTCCAAAATTAGCTCAGTACTCTAATTTTGGTAGTTCCCTGTCTTTTTCACAGGTGCAGAGTCCGCAGAAGATGTTTCAAATGGAGACTCTATAATAGACTGGCTTAATTCAGTCCGACAGACTGGAAATACAATGCGGAGCGGGCAGCGAGGAAACCAGTCCTGGAGAGCCGTGAGCCGGACTAACCCAAACAGTGGTGACTTCAGGTTCAGTTTGGAAATAAATGTCAACCGTAACAATGGGAACACAAATCCAGAAACTGAGAATGAGCCATCTGTAGAGCCTTCCAGTGGGGAGGATTTGGAAAACAGCCAAAGTGACTCTGAAATTCCGAGGTCTGAATCACCAACTGTAAGGCAGCCTGGATCAGAAAGGAACGCTTCGGAGGAGGTAACGGCCGAGGAGGCTTCCCCTCCTAGAGGGCAGAGGAGAGCCAGAAGCAGGAGTCCAGAACAGCGGAGAACACGGGCTAGGACTGATAGAAGTAGGTCACCTATTAATCCAGTGAGCGAGGCTCCTCGCAGGCCTCATCACAATACATCATCTCAAACACTTGACCACTCCTCGGCGAGTGAAGCCGAGGGCAGCTCTAGAACTAGGCAGCACGTGACCTTAAGGCAGCACGCCGTGGGGACTGAGGTGCCAAGTGAAAATGCAGTCCTGTTTTCCCCCCCTGAAACGAGACCTGTTCCTCAAGCAGCAGGTTCTTCAGAAACTAATGGCACCGGTGAGTCCGCAGCCCCCGGGCAGAGGCCTCCTACCATAGTGCTTGACCTGCAGGTGAGGAGAGTTCGCCCGGGTGAGTACCGGCAGAGGGACAGCATAGCCAACAGGACACGCTCCCGCTCCCAGACCCCCAACAACACGGTCACCTACGAGAGCGAGCGGGGCGGGTTTAGGCGCACGTTCTCCCGCTCGGAGCGGGCCGGAGTGAGAACTTACGTGAGCACCATTAGGATTCCCATCCGTAGGATCTTAAACACAGGCTTGAGCGAGACCACGTCTGTGGCCATTCAGACTATGCTGAGGCAGATAATGACAGGCTTCGGGGAGCTCAGTTACTTTATGTACAGTGATAGTGATGCAGATCCTAGCGGCCCGACTGCCAACCAGAACGTGGATACCTCTGAGTCACAGAACGGAGGTGGTGGTACCTCAGGCAATGAAAATGCAGATGTTAGCTCAGGGGAGGTGTATGAAGGTGGCCATGAAGCTGGTTCAACCTCTGGGGCCAGACGGGAAGGCCGGAATACGAGGGGATCGGTCACGTTTGAAGAAAGCGGTTCTCTACCATTCCTTAGCCTTGCACAGTTTTTCCTCCTAAACGAAGACGACGACGACCAACCGAGAGGACTCACCAAAGAACAGATTGACAACCTAGCGATGAGGAATTTTGGTGAGAGCGATGCTCTGAAAACCTGTAGCGTGTGTATCACGGAGTACACTGAAGGCAACAAGCTCCGGAAGCTGCCTTGTTCCCACGAGTATCATGTCCACTGCATCGACCGCTGGTTGTCGGAGAATTCCACTTGTCCCATTTGTCGCAGAGCAGTCTTAGCTTCTGGTAACAGGGAGAGTGTTGTCTAAAGGAGATCTGAATCAATGGCCAAGCAGCTGGTGTGATAGTGATGGGCAAAGAAGTCACTTCCTTTATGGCCACTTTTTGAGTGGTACCTCAGTGTATAGTAATGACTTGGAGTGAATCTTCCCTCATTGAAGCTTTTTCTTTGGATTCAGGCTTTGGAAATTGGAAAAATTCTTCAATTAGGTTTTTTCGAGTTTTAGTCAGTTTGGGTGTTAAAATTTCACTTCTCCAAAGACATCTACCCACTTAAAAATACATTTTTCTTTGTGAAGAGTATTAAGTTCTTTCCCCTGCCCGGCCCCTGCCATCCCAATTCAATAAAGAGTTTGTCCTCAAGATTGTGCTTAAGAGGAGTTCTTTGAGAAATCATCCCTGCTCAATGTCCATGAGTCGCAGAGGAATTTTTGCAAGAAATCCAACTATCTGAAAAAATAATATGAATTTAATTGCACACTTGAACATACTTTTAATTTTCCTCCTGGGTTACTGTTGGACATGTCTGTGTAAATAACACTAATGTTAGCCTTTCCCCATCACTATGGCACGCTGTAGGAGGAGCTGTTAGCTTAATTGGGATATTTATCATGTTGTGGAAATATAAGAATTGCCTATGCTTGTTTAAATAAAGAAAACAAATCCGTTTTAAAACTGTAAAGCTTTTTTGTAGAAGCTCAGTACTTTTCCAATGCACTGTTGTACTAATGCATTAAGAATTAAAACTGTACCATGCTTAGGAATCAAGAATGCTTTTCATACAGCCCCCACCACACAGAGAGCAAACTGAACACGAGAGAGCTGCTGTTATTACTGTGTACCTGTCAAGAGCAGTGCATATCTGTACTATTTATGTGAACAGCTACTGTAACATAAAACCAGTTGGATTAGACATTTAATTGCATTAAAAAAAACCCCAAACCAACAAATGTTATAACTGCAGTGTTTTGGCTCAGTAAAGCCACCAAAAAAAAAAGATGATAAAAATTAGAAACTGTTCTAATGGCTGGTTATTTCTTGGTATGGTTGCAGATACTTGATGATACACACTGGTTTGTACCAGTTCACTCAGTGAGGTTTGTGCCCAAGGTTTCTCTCAGTGTTCACTCTTAATTTTTGAGGCAGCTTTGTAACTTCAGCAGACAAGTATTGGCAGGTGTTTTGGTTTTTTTCGTCCTCCACCGACAGTATTAGTAAACTCTGGATATGTTGGGTGGTCATGCTGATATATCCAGCCTGTGACTCAAGAGCAACAGAGAAACAGGAAAACAGATTATTAGAGGATTAGATTAAATTTCAAAATGATTATGAGGACACTTAAAATGTTTGGCAAATTCTAAGGATAAAGTGCAAAAAACTCAACAAGCTCTTTATATCCCTGTTGAGGAGATGACAATGAATTGAATTTACCTTTAAAATCATGTGCATGATGTGTTGCAATTGAGAATTGCAGAATTTACCTCAACTCTCATCAGTGTGTGTGGGAGAACATCTTTCACCCCAATGACCTGTTCTTTGTTTTGAGGATTTACATGTGCAAAGGAAAGCGATTTTTATGAATTTCAACTCCGGGGCCGTAGTTGGGAAGGGATATGAACTGCTCTTGCCCTGTGGGAAATGTGTGTTCCCCAGATGGCCAAACCAAAGCTGGCCTGTTTCTTTTCTCCTAATGAAGACACATTTTTGGTGGTTTAGAGTGGTGGTTGCATAAACTGTAATTGCTGCTCTAAGCCATTTTAACATCTCATCAGCTAGTTAAGGATTCCACAACATCCCAAAATTCCAGTTATCTTCTACATGTGTCCTTTGTGGTGTTTGGTTCAGTGGGAAACCCTGACTAGCTACTGAGCTCTCTTTCCTCCTGCTGGGACTCACCATACAAGTGTTCTTTGGGAACAGAAGAGTAAATCAGCTCCTGGGTTTGATTTTTTCCTTGGACACTGTGAAATCGAAGCTGGCTGTTGATTTCAGGTGCTGGGTTCTCTATGCCAAACTTTCCTCAACGAAATAACGCTTCTGAATTTCTTCCCATCGCATTTCCTTAGTTGCTCTCAGTTGCAGTTTCCTGCAGCTTTACTGACTTACCAGAGAGTAGAATTAGAGGGGGAAAAGCCCTTCTCAACGTGAGTACCAGGTTAGATGGTGAAAGTCGAATGTATGTCTCTGAGATTAGAGCTGGTGACCACAAAGAGGGGAGCCCATGAGCCCAAAGCCCTGTGAAACACGGGGGTGCTGTGTCACCCAACCTTCTCCATGGCTGGAGTTTCCAGTGGCTCCACACTGGTAGAACCACCCTTACATTTCTCTTACAGCTTAAGAGTGCAATGCCTTAACATTTTATCTCCCTGTAACAAGAGCAGCTACCACAATCTTGGCAGTTTCCCAAATGGTACCAAGTACAAATAACTGCATCCCACTCTGGGAGACCTTGAGTGTTCCCAGTGCTTTCTCTGCTCTTCCCAGTGCTGAAGGGGCTGGGGGCTCATTGTCTGGAGGAATGAGCAGAAATTGAATTGGTGACGCAGCAAAAACTTCTTTATGTAGCCAAGTTGCCTGTCAACCTCTGGTAATTCAGTTTCTATTTGCCTACATTTAGATTGGGTTTAGGAAAAGCCAATATGGACATTTCAGTTGCTTACAAAATAGGAAAGACTTCAGTACGGTTCACAATTAGCCTGATTTACAGTTTATGAAATATTTTGATAGTGAGCATCAGTATTTAGCGCTTCCTGCAGTTTTCTTGATGTTCCAGGAGGGACACAGCAGCTTCACTCGTGCCTGTAGCCGAATGAAGGGTTAAAATGGTGAGTTTTGTCCCGTTCCAAGGCCTGGTTGGACAGAAATGATGGGTTGGCAGAGGCAGAGCCTCGTGCACCACGCAAGGTCACAGTGCCACCGTGTGGGATCTCCTCGCCTGCTTTCAGCACCAGCGTAATTCCCTGCAGGATCAGCAGGCTTTATTTTCCTTTTGGAGGATTCTCCTCGTCATTGCCCGGCCCAGTAGCTGTTGCCATGTTTTGCTTTTCCCAAACATCCAAACTCCTGCTGGGAATATCTGGGGCACGAGTTTCATTCCCTTCTGACAGGACAGACCTGTACCCACAGCAGTTCCAGCAATCACGAGGCCAAACCCTACAAGAATGCACAGTGCTTTTTATTTAGGTTGATAGTTTCATTCAGATCGGGAACCGACACGGTTGTGGGCGCTCACTTCATTTTTAATTTATTTAATTGGGGGTTTCTCTGTTAAAAGACTGAAGGGCGATTCCTGGGGTTGGCTGGATGTCCCTTTCATGTGCACTTTTTTATTTCCTTGGACAAGCAGGGTTTTTTTGCAGAGAACTCGGGGGGAGTTCATTGAGTTGTTCTAGAAATGGTTTGAGTGGAGTGGGTGCTGCATGCATGGCAATCCCTCGGTGCATTTGAGAGGCCTTTTGTGGGAAGGGCTGGGGTGCAGGCACAGCAGCTGCAGGGATGTGACACCGCCCGCCCTTTGAAGGAGCCATAATTGTCCATTGTGTCCACTTGCAGACGGAGGGGTTTCCCACCAGAGTTGGCACAATGGACCATAACGACTGTCATGCCAGTTTCCTGTCACTTGTCTGGGTTATGCAAATGTGGGAGTCCAAGGGCCCCTTGCCCTGGTGGATCTGCAGGATAAACAGTTGCCCACACAACCCCGTGGGCTCGTAAAAGTGAGGGGATGAAGTGAGGATGAGAACAGTTGCAGGTAAGGCTGAGCACCAGCCCTGAGCAGTGCCAGGAGGGGGTTTCTGAACCTCCCAGGTGACCCTCACTGGCACACTGCAATACAAACCTCCATCCTGTTGGCTTAGCCACTGCCTCGCTTGAATTTGGGATCCTTGTCCTGGGTGTGTAGGTCCATGGAAGGGCTGTCCTGGTTTCATGGGGGGAGTGAGGGTCTGCTGAGGAGCCCAGTCTGGGTGGAAATGTCTGCCTGCTCCTCTGCCTTCTCCCAGGAGGAGGAGCTTTGGATGAGGCTTGGCTTGGAGCCACGTTGAGGGAATTTATAACAACTTCAGAAATATTTCCAGCCCTTACGTACACTGGGCTTTTTGTTCACCCTCGGCTAGGGAGGGAGGCAGGAGGGTGAAGAGGCAGAATCAATGGTAACATACCCCGTGTACAAATAAGTTGTGTTGTGTTAAAAAAGAGCTTTGCCTCTGTTATACCAGGACTTCCCAACCCCTCTGATATGCTCTTTTTTTTTTTTTCCTTTCTTATGAGAAAACACACCATAGAATTCAGTTTGATTTATTTTATCTGGGTTTGTTCCCTGAAACTAAAATACTTGAGCCCCCTTCCTGAGTTTCACTCAGTAAAGCTGTTGGTTGGGAAGCCCTGAATTCCACTGTGAATGTAACAGTTTATTTTATTCTTTTTTTCTTAATTTTTTTTTTGTACAGTGCTTTGCATCTGTTTATACTGGACTTGTTTAATACAAACTGATGCTCTGAGGTCGTTGGACACAGTTTAACCAGGTTTGCCAGCTAACACTTGGCAGGAGTTTGTTCCTTATGTAAGATGTCATAATACAAATCTAACTAGACTCAATAAAATGCATGAAGTGTTCATTTTGTGCTGGATCATCACTCCTTGGGTTTATTCTTATGGTGGGAATGCACTGGAGGAAATGGTGGTGGATGAGGTAGGGATTTATTTCCTCCATACACCTCTTCCTTTGAAGCTGGACAGAAAGAGCTGGAATGGTACAGAGTTAACTTCTTGGATGAATTTATTGCTCCTCAGTACCTAAAACTGAAGCAGTAAGTCTCTCTTTGTCCCAGAGTTCTGTAAATCTGTCAGTGGATATTGTGGGGTTCCAAAGCAGCGTCTCCAGGTTGTCTTTCCAGGAGCAGCTGTGCCCTGTGTAGGTTTCCATCGGAACCAGGGCCCCTTGCTCGGGGCTCTCAGGGCTGAGCCTCCCTGCAGATCCACTTGGCGGCCTCCAGGAGAGACTCTGGCATGTGGCTAAAAGCTTCATCCTAAAATTAGTAGCTGAGGTACGTGCAAATACTTACTTGAGTGGGCAGGAAATTTTGTAGGGCGTGGGAAGCTGGATTTATTCCCTGCTCTTCCCTCACCTCAGCTCTGCTCCCCGAGTAGGAGATGGCAGCGGTTTGGAAGGAGGTTGTGGGGCTTGAGAAGGGGGGTTTGGGTGCCACAGCAGCGGGTACAGAATCACAGCTGGGCTGAGGCTCCTGGCACTGCCAGTGGTGCCCTTCTCCAGTGAGGAGGAACATCGAGGGCTGCTCCAGGGATGCACCGAGTCAGGATTCTGCTCCAGCTTCACTGTCCACAGGGAGAGCTCTTGGATAAGGCTTTTCTTTCTCCATTCCCACATGCTTCTTGCTCTGCAAGTGTTCAGCTCACAGTCTGAGTGAGGCTTAACATGGGCATTAGCTTTGGTTTCAGTGACTATTCCTGAAGGGACTCCCACACTTTGTGTATCGGGAGCTCTTTGTCTCGTCGCTGTCTCCAGCCCCTCGTCTCCCTGTAGGAAGTCCTCTGGTTTGGGTAACCCTGTATTTGTTCCTTACAAGCTGCCAATCAACCCCCAAATTGCTTAAAGAGTGCAAACCAACCTTGGCACACGGGTGTGTCTGACTTCATCCCTCTGTTTATTTTCTTTAATATATTTGAGGTCTTTGTCCTGACCTGTAAAACTTTATATAACCTTGTTCCTCCCTCTTGGTGCTTAAACCCTGTAACCTTTCACGTTGTCTTACCCTTCAGGATATATTTCCATGGCAGATCCAGACCTTCACAGGGGAATGAGTGTGCTTGGCTGCTTGGCTGCTCCTGCTGCTGGGTGGGAGGAGAAAGGTTGTGTTTGGTGACCCTGTGCATCCCAGAGCAATGGGGGGACAGGAATAGCCACCCATTGGGGCACTTCTCCCCTCTTCTGACCTCTCCTCAGTGGGCTGGAGTGTTTGGAAAGAGAGAGGCAGGGAGAAAAGCACAGCCCAGCTGCTCCTCCCTCGCCTTCCCAGCCGTTTCCAATGTGATTGAACCTGTTTTTGGGACTTGAAATATAATGAGTCCAAACTCAGTTGTGTTGTGGCTCCATAAATCCTTACAATAAAGTTACATAGGGAAAACTAAACCCACTTTTTAGACTTAAACTGGCAGGGCATTGTCCGGGGCACTAATGAGATGCTGCTGCCACATGCTCCAACTGTTCCCCTGAATAAATCCCCTGCTAAGCCAAGCATGTGAAAATCCAGGCGTCAGGTCCCCTCAGCAATGATTACTTCATCAGACAGGAGTCATCCCAGATTTGTGAGGGTTTCCTGAGTTCTGGCACCCTACGCCAGCAGAGTCCTGGCATTTCAAGGGAAAAGCTTAAGAGGTGGCACCCTTGTCAGGGTGTCGGGGGAGCTGGGCTGTGGCACATTCTCTTGGGCAGCAGCAGAGCCAGGAGAGGAGCTGGCTGGGCTCCTGGTGTCCAGCAAAGATTTGTTTCACTGGTTTGATTTCTTGGAATGCTTTTGCAGAATGTGATTTCTTCAGCCTGGAAGTTTTGAGGACGGTGGCTTTTTGCTCTGGAGCAGCAGCTTTGCTCGTCGTGACAGGTCCTGTAGAAAATGCCTTGAAGCACAAAGTGCCCAAATTGGTTTCTTGGCTTTAATACCCCCTCCAGTCTTCCCTTGCACAGCAGTGAAACAGCCCTGGCACCTGCCCAGACCCAAACCCCACAGTTTGCCCTGTGCCTGCAGAGCCAAACCTTGCTTGCAGGGTTTGGGGGGGTGTTATAGGGGTGAAAGCTCTTGAAATAGCTTCATTTCAGGAGCCCACGGGGTTCCCTTCCAGAGCAGGGATTTGTGGAATGGAGGTGGGACCACTGTGTGCCTGCCCTGAGCATCACTCACCTCTCACCAGGCAGCTGAGAGGCCAGAAAAGATGCAGTGGAAGGAACAGATGAATCTCTGTGGGTACTGACTTCTACCTAAACTGGGAAATGCCTCGGCCTTTGCTGCTGGCACCTTTGGGGTGATCAGGTGTGAATTTGTAAGGATGGATTGAATGAAACTGAAATACTTGTGGGAGGGGGAGGCCGGGAAATGCTCTGAAAGCCACTGGATGTCAGCAGTGCTGGCTGTCCCTCCTCCCTGCACGTGTGGTATGGCCATGGTGGGGAATGATGGAAAGGGATGAAGGACAGAGCATGGGAAGGGAAAGGAGGGCAATTAAATCAAAGGAAGACTAAAGGGTGAAAAAAGAAAACGCTTTTGGAGTGTGCTGTCTGAGTGGGGTCAGGAAAACACCCACACAGGGGGGAGAAGAATACAGGAGGGAGGGAACCCCCGGGGATCGCCGTGGTTGTGAGGATGCAGAGCAGGTCCGGGGGGGGACTCAGGGACACGGTCCAGGACCCGTGGGGACCGAGCAGGAGGGCGGTGCAGCACCAGCCACGTACCCGGGGCTGGCCCAGCCTCAGCGATGCTGCAGATGAGACGGCAACAGATTTCTAAGCACCAAATCCCAATGCGTGCCAGAGCCATGGGACAGCTGGAGGCTGCGGGGACACGGGGGCCCCGCTCGCCCCCCACCCTATCCCCCAAAGCCCCCGGCCGCAGCCCGTGTTGGCAGTGCGGGATGGAGCGGGGCTGCAGGTGATGGGGAGAGACTCGTTCAGCGCAGCGGCCGTGCCAAAAGAGAACAAACAGCGAGACCCGGCACAGCCGGGATGAAGCAACACGAGAACGGCTCCAAGAGCGAAGCCCAAGGGACTGATCTGCCCTCACCGGGCTGTCCCCACCCCGGGGTGCTGAGGGTTTGGGTGTCAGGGGTCCCCAGCACGACGAGCCGGGTCTCTCCCCTCCGTCCCAGCCACACGCACCTCCCTCCCCGCCCTCTCCCCCTCCCCTGTGCTTGGTTTGCCTTAGATCTTCAGCACATCTCTGTTTTTCCTCCCTTGCTTTGCCCTGCTGCCAGTACGGAGCGGTTTCTTTCCTGCGTTTACAAAAGCCCCTACAACCCCCCCCAAACCCCGAGGGAAAAAGCCGGCGCATCCCGAGCTCACCCCAGCGTTCCCCCAGCTCCACCCTGTGCCTTCCCCTTCCCTCTCCGGAGGGAATTCATGGATTCTGGATACCCCCTTCCCCCTCCAGAGGGAATTCATGGATTCTGGATACCCCCTTCCCCCTCCAGAGAGAATTCATGGATTCTGGATACCCCCTTCCCCCTCCAGAGAGAATTCATGGATTCGGATACCCCCTTCCCCCTCCAAAGGGAATTCATGGATTCTGGATACCCTCGTCCCGGGGCAGAGGGTCCCCTGAGAGCCCGGCTCGGTGCCCCCCACCCAGCCCTGCCGAGCCTGGGTGTGGCTGAACAGCCTCGGGAAGGGATCTTTTCCAAATTATTGCTTTAAATAACGACAGCAAGCAACGGCTCTAGGAAAGATTTGCATTTAGAAGCAGAGATGATTAAAAAAACCCCAAAAACACAAAAGCGCCGCCACTCCTCAGCGCGTCCTTCAAGTCCTTCAAAGGCGCTTGCAAACGGTTCCTTTGGGGTTTGGGTGTTTTTTTTCTGAAGGATTATAACATTGAAGCCCTGCAAAGAGAAAACAGATGGAGAAGAAGGCAATAAAGGAAAGCAAGACCAGCCCAGAGGCGCGGGGAGAGGAGCAGAGTGGCCGGGCACAGCACCCGCCCGCTGCCTCCAGCTGCCCGGCAGCCGCTGGCACGGCTCAGCCTCACCCTGCAGCTCGGGCTGCACATCTGTACGTGCAGATGTTGTGGCCACGCTGCACATCTGTAGGAGCAGATTTGGGGGGGGTGCATATGTATAAATAGCAAAAATTCGCCCTACAGATAGATCGATGCTATTTGTGTATCGAAGTCTAAAAATACGCGTCATTAAAAGCCATTGAGTGCAAAACGCGGCCATATGGTTGGTATTTAATAGGGAAAACACCCTCCTCATTATATGTGTTTAATATAGAATACATACATGTGTTTCGTAGCACAAATACCAGCTATTGTATATAATTAACTGGGTTTAATCCATGATATTTCAATTTTAACGTATGAATAAATATCTGAATACCCAACTGCTGTGTTAAAGTAACGAAAACATCCTGTTGTGGTGGTGGTGGTTTGGTTTGGGGTTTTTTTTTTCTTGTTTGCGGCCTTTTCATGGAGAAACTCGGGTTTTGCTCTGGTGCAAAATACTTCTCCCTCCACTTTTTCCATGGATTAGGGTCAGATCCAGCAGCCTGGCAGAGCAGGAGGCGACTGATGTTCCATGCCCTGTGCTCAGCCAGGGTGAGAGGGGATTCCCAGGCACAAACACACCTCTGGAGACATATCTGTGTGTGTGTGTATATATATATATACATGTATATATTTATTCATATGGAATTTGTGGAACACGTGTGTCTGCATTCACTTTTATGAACTTTGTGGAGATGGACTGTGATGAGCTGATGCTCCTGGGGGTGCTCTCTGGGTGTCCCCATGGATGCACAGCCCACTTTTATCACACTCCCCAGCACCCTCCCAGTTCCCCTCCACATTTCCAGCCGTTCCAAGAAGATCATTTTCATACCACACGAGCACTGGGGTATTTGTGCTGCCTGTGAGGGAAGCTCTGGGCAGCTCTGCTCTCAGGAATGCTCTCAGCATTCCCTCTCCTTTCTCTGTCCCTGCACGCACAGCACCGCTTCCAGAGGAGCTTGTTGCCACAGCCTCATTCCCTTTGAATCTCGATTTACCATCTCTTATTTCCTAGTTTGTTTGGGGGTTTTTTAAATCCTATTTGCAGTAAATACCCCCAACTTGAAAAAGGGTTGAGGTGCACATTAAAAAAAGAGCCCGAATTATACAAAACTAATGGGTGTGTTTCATCTAATGGCAATTAAAACACCTCATATAAACAAATCATTAATACAAACCCCTGGATAAAAGCCGTGTTTTCAGTGTCTCACAGCCTTGTTCATGGATAATCCTGCTCGGTGTTTCCCAGCCCTCCCATAACTAAAAATGACTAAAAATGATTAGTTCTCCTCTGGCCAGAGAGGCTTCATTGTGCCCCTCAGCCACTGCCAAAAGGAAGAAATAGTGTTGATAATAATAATAATAATAATAATAATAATAATAATAATGCTTAATAAAAGCTCTAGTGCTGTGGCTCTGTGAGAGCCCCCATGGAGCAGCAAAGATGCTGCGGCCCCCGAAGGTGCCAGACCCAAAGCTGCACCCAGGGGAAGAGAGGAGAACCTGCCTGGGTAGCTGGGGGCTCACCCTGAGCACGGAGAGCCCTCTGGGTGATGCTCTCAGGGCTTTTTTTCTTTATTATTTGCAGGTTTTGATGCATTGTTGGGTGGGACAAGGACCATCCACCCTCCTGTGTCACATGGGAACATCTTCTCCCCTGTTCGAGACCAGCACCTTGGCACAGCCTTTCCTCGAGGTGTCTCAAACACTTGATTAAAGTAATTCCCAGGTTAAAGTGTTGCCTTTGCAGCCCCTCTGAAGAGTTGGCATCATCTGGGAAAGCTGTTGGGGCACCAGTGCCCACAACTGGCCATGGAGAGAGGAGACCTGGCAAAACACAGGCATGGACCCCTTTTCTTTTTAAACTGGTTTATTCTACACAATTTTTTTTAAAACAACATTCATAAAACATTAATTACAAAAATGTGCTAATATGGGGTAGGTTTGTGTATTTTTCTTCCTTTTTTCTTTTTTTTTCTTTTCTTCCAACAATCAGAAATTCACATTTGAAAGGATAGTCATACTTTTAAGACACACATTCAAATACTTTACTTCCAGATACAAAATTTTCAGGGGATATAAATCACTTACAAGGAGCAGATGTAAAAAATAAAAATAAAACAAAAATTAAAGAAGAGGAATAACTTTAGGCTTCAGGATCTGATTTCAGCATTGAATTGAGCGGCTGCTTTTGGACTGCTGGCTCTGCTGGGCTGCCCAGTGTGCCCAGCAGGCCTGGGTGCCCCCCAGGACCAACTCTGGAGCCACACACAGCTTCTGCTGAGCCAGAGCCAGGAGCACAGTGGACAAAAAGGGGGTTGCAAAGCTACTGGTGGTGCTCACAGCCTTTTATTGAGCCTTTCTAGTGGGTACAGACACGGCGAGGGTGAGCGTTCCCAGCACATCGCAGGGCAAAGCAACGCATCCCACCCCAAAACCCCATGGGCAGGCTGTTTTCCATTCACAGGGGAGCTGGGACAGGGCTGGAGAGAGGCATGGCATCGGAATCTGCTGATCAGGGCTGATGGCAGCAAGCTTGGAGGTCCTGTTTGAAAAACAATTACCCGAAATGGCCAAAATTCAAACCTCCGCCCCGGCGCTCTTATGTGGAGCCAACTCCCAAATCCATCCCTCCGAAAGCAAATATTTGGCTTCGTCCTGCTGCTTTTCAGGGCAGGGGAGGGAGAGAGGGGTAATTTCCTAATTGCTCTCAGCCTCCCCAGAAAACTCCCGCCTCCGGGTTTAACGGGTTCAAACAGCTGAAACAGGATATGCTGGGAAAGTTCAGGCCTCCAGAAGTCGAGTTCTTTCCCAAAAGGATTGGCGTGAACGCAGCCAAATCCCAACTGCATTCAGGCAATTTGGCCGTCACCCACCAGAAGAGGAGCCTCGACCCTACCCAAAAACCTGCTCCGCTAAACAACCCCTTCCGACACGCCACGATTGAAAACGTACAAAAAGGACAACCAAAAAGTTGAATTCCTTAGTAAAATAGACACAAATCTCGTCTCTAATGCTAGGGGGAAAAGGGCTGCGCTTGCCGTGCCGGGTGGAGGTGGGTGTAGGGTGGGAGTTGGGAGTATGGTACAAAATGAGGAGAGACTTCAGAGCTACAGAGCTTCTTTCAAAGCCGTGTTTTGAGGAAAACAGGTGGAATTCTGTGTCTTTCCACCGGGAAGGAGGACCCCAGCCCTGCAGCTGCGGTCGGTGCTGGGAAGAGGGGACGTGGGGACACTCGCGGTGTCCGTCCTTGGAAGGAGCACTGAGGGCACGGCAATGTTTGGAAAAATAAACCAACAAAGCCCCCCCGAGAGAGGCTGTGCGGGGTGAGCCCTCCAAAGCCCAGCGATAACCCCACTGTCAGCAGGGCTGAAGTCCACGGAGGGGCCGTGCCAAGCTGATAAAGAGCCTGGAGTGATGCTCACCCTGGAGCACAGGGAGGGTCACCCCTGCAGACACCCCAGGGCTCCTAAGCCCCCTCAGAGCTCCATCCATCCATCCATCCATCCATCCATCCATCCATCCATCCATCCATCCATCCCTGTGTCTGCTTCCCTTCCAAGGGCTCTCAAAAGAAAGGGAAACAGCTTTATTTCGGGTCATTACTGGCCTGGGGAGCCTCTTTCCAGTGCCAGCTCCATCCCTGCCAGGAATTATGCAGGGGAGGAGTATTTAAGGAGCACTTTTCAATCGCATCATTCTCCCCAAAGGTTACAAGCGTGGCTTGTAAGCACTCAAAGGAGCTGCTGGAGTTCAGGTTTGGTGGCATAAAGGTGGAGGGAGGGGGCTGCTCCCCTCGCCTTGGCAAAGGAGCCGCGGCTTTCAAAGTCATTCCAATTTTCTGCTTCCAGCTGGATAAGGAGAAGCAAACTCTGCCAGCGTGAAAATGATTGAAGCCAAAATAACCAAGGTAACCCCCAAACAAAACTGTGGGGTACAGAAGCACAGGAAAGCCAGGAATGGTTTGCAGTGAGGGATGGGGGGACCGCAGGGGTCTCAGCTGGACCTGTCCCCCTGCGTCAGAGGCTTTGGTCCAAGTTCACCTTGATCCAGGTTTTCACTCTGAGGACCACATGGCCACACAGAGGTGCAGATGTCAGCCAGGGTTGAAATCCACCCTAAGGCTCCTGAGACGCTGAACTGGAGTGATCTGAGCAAGAGCAGGCGAGATCCTCAGCACCAAATCAGGCTGCCCAGAGCAAGTCACTCTGGGCACCCACGTACCAAAGAGACCCTCTGTTGCCATGCAGAGCATTCCCATGGCTCTGCCATGCAGGGAAGGGCAGGAATGCCCTTGCCTCGCTGCAGGCTACCTCCCTCCTGGCTCCTCCAGGCAGCTCAGCCTGGAGGGTGACGAAGCTCCTCGACTGGCAGCCCCAAACCACCACGATGGTGGGAGGCACGGCCAAAACCTCTTGAAATTGGAGGTCCCCAAACCCCATGGTACCGCAGCAGACCTGCGAATGCCCTCAGGCTTGGATGGCAATTCGGATGTGGCCTTGCCACAGCTCCCACAGAAATGTTAGGAAACCTCAACCCCAGCCTGTGAGAGTGGCCAGAATCTGTTAAACTTCAGCTATGCGACTTCGAAACATGTGTTTCCCTGGCTGCAGGACCTCAGGGCAGGGCACGCTGCAATGAAGCAGCTCCTGCAGATTATTTCACAACTGAAGAAAAGCTCTAAGCCATGAATCATGGCACTTTCCAGGCAGCTCCTGCAGCATTGCTACCCTTCCCATCACGAGCACAACCATCCCCAGAGCCCTTCCAGCTCGGCTGTCCCACCCGCTCCATCCCTTGGCAGGAGCTAGAGGAGTTAAATCCGATGCCTCACTCTGGAGCAGTATTAAAAAAAAAAAAAAAAGAAAACCAAAAAAGAAGACAACAAGTTGGTTTTGAACACCCTCAAGGTAAAGATTTAAGAGGCAGCCCCAGCCCAGCCCCGAGCGGGCGCTGCTGGGACACGTCCCGTGCTCACTGTGCACTTACATAAGGCTCTGCAGCTCTGCAAACACCCCGGGCACGGGCTCAAGGGGGGCCCTCCCTGCTCCCTTCCACCCCTTTCCCACCTGAGGGGCTCAACCTGCTGCCCTGCCCTCACTGGCTCCCAAAAGTGGCCAAGGCTGGAGTGTCGGGCTCCCCCTTCCCCTCCTGGAGCAAGAGAGAGGGGCAGGAATCACAGCCCGGCACTGGCAGGGGGGAAGAAGGTTGGCTGTGAGAGGCAGTTTTCCCTGGGAGTGCTGCTGCCTGCTCAGCCCTCCCCTGCCCAGGGAGGATGGGGATGTGCTGGGCTAGGACAAGAGGATCCCGATGGAATAGGATGGGTTTTGGGATTAAGCTCCTTGCAGCACCCATTTGGTGTCACACCACCAGACCACCACAGCCTAAAAGGATGTTGCAGAGACCAGTGCAATTCCTCCCTGTTGGTAGGTGTTCCAGTCACCACAAACCCACCTCTCAGGCCACCAGCTGAGAAGTCCTTGCAAGCTGCCTGATACCCAAAAGGGCCAAGCTGGACCCCCAGCAGCAAATACTCCTCCCTTTTTGTTGACAGACTGCTCCAACCTTTGCCCTTCCCATTCCCATCTGTGTTTGCTGACGAGGTGACCCTTTCACTGCTGTTGTTCAAAGCTGCCTTCCCTGCTGCAGAACTCGACCTTGTCTTCACCAAGGGTAGGATTTCGACCAGATAAAGATGCTGAGTGTGGTTTTGGGAGGCTGGTGCCAGATATCAGTCTGTGAGAGGGTGAGGGCTGGCTTCCCTTCACCAAACAGGGGCAAAGACCAAAATCTAGCAGGGACAAAAGTGGGTGCCAGCACCTCTCCTGGGCAGAGTGCCGGCTCCCAGTTGACACGGAGATGCTCTGATGCCACTGCAGTGCTAAGGACACGTTGCACCAAATGCAGGTTCCCCCTGCAGAAAGCCCTTTGCAGGCACATGGAGCAGTTAAGGCAAGTGGAATTCTGTAGAAATTGGGGATTTGAACCATAAATCACTCTATGAGCCAGGGAAGTTTTACTGCAACAGTCTCCGTGCAGCCAGCGGTGGGCTCTGCTGTGCAGCCACTCACTCAGCCCAGACAGGGTGTGGAGGCAGCTCTTGCTCAACCTCTGCTTGGTCTGAAGAAGCTGCTTCTTGAATTTAAATACCTCATAAGCTCCCCTTCAGGGGGTATTAAGGTCAAAACTACCATTTAATGAACTTCATCCAACTCCAATGTGAATAAATGCCCCAAACCACACAGAAGGAGTTACAACGAGGAGTTGCTTCTTTCCTTCAGCTGTCAGAGGGCTTTGAAGACATCCCATTTCCACCCGAAACACATCATTTTAACACTCAGTTCTAGGCTGAGCCTGGCAGATCCCACCACAGCGTGGACACCACGTGCATACCCTGCCTGCCCACGTGGCTCCAGCTGCCTTGGGTGGCTTCCCAAAGTGAGCGACAGGGCAGACAGTGCCATAAAGGGCAGGGACAGCCATGGCAAAGCACAGCAAAGAAAGAGACAAGCAGACATCTCATTTTATAGTCATGAACAGACACGGCACAACACACCAGGTAATTTTCCAGCTCATAGGGGGACAGAAGGGCCACAAGACCACAAGACCTTACAATGCATTAACCAACGGGGGTTCAAAACAGGGCCAGAGGGGCATGCAGGGGCCTGAGCCTATGTACAAATGTCCCACCACTGCGCACAGGAGGGGCCCTCCACTGAGCCCAAACATCCACAGCAAAGATTTGTCTTGGTGTTGCAAACCCCCACACTCCCCCGGAGACCAAGGGGTGATTCCCACGGCCCCACGGCCCTCTTCAGGCACCTCAGTTTTTAATGGCAGGCAAACAAAATGAAAATCCAGTGAAGGATGGGTTTGCAGCCAGGATAAAAGTGAGTTTTGTTTCTTGCTCTCCCCCAGGAAAAGGTACCCCAGTCACTGTCAGCTCCTTGTTTACACAGGGACCCACCGGGGCAGGAGAACTTCCCTTCTCTCTCATTAGCCACACTCATTAGCAATGCCTGGAGATGATAACAGAATCATGGAATGGTCTGGCTTGAAAGGGACCTTAAAGCCCATCTCATTCCACCCCCTGCCACGGGCAGGGTCACCTTCCACTATCCCAGGTCACTCCAACCTGGCCTTGGACATTTCCAGGGATGGAGCAGCCACAGCTTCTCTGGGCAATTGGAATTTCTATGATTTTCTCTGGATGACGATGAATTTCTACACAAGGCTGAGCTCTGCCATCGCTCTGCATGGTGGGCCCTCCCTGGCTGTGTGGTTTCCTTCTGCTCTCTCCCTCTCCCCCCAGAGACAGCACTGACCCTGCACCAGCTCCCCACAACAACACACAGGCTACGAGTTTAATGCTACTGGGGCTTTCCAACCCTTTAGAAACACCAGGCTCCCCTTGCCAATACTGACTCACGGTTATTGCTGCATAATACACCACTGGCCCCCCAAAAAGGGCGGTGGCACCCTGTGCCCTGAGCCAGGGGCACCCCGCAGCCGTGCATGCCCCTGTGCCCAGCAGGGAAGCCATGTCCCCCCAGGGAGCTCATCCCTGGCTCACAGGGCTCTGTCCCATCCCCTGTGCCTTGGTGCCTCCGAAGTGCCCATCCTGGCAGCGACCCCACAGATCTGGCCCTGCGGATCCAGCTGTGCCAGGAGCTGCCCCTCTCTTTTGCACCTCAAAAGGCCAGTCGGAAAACGGAGGCGGAAAGTGGCCAAAGGGACCTGCCGGTCTCGTCCGTGCATTTTTAAGGCATATTTTGCAGGAAGGGTGTGCTCCCACGTGGCTCCGTTTGGTGGAGCCGGCTCAGCTCCCCAGCATCCCAGCTGCAGCTCCCTGGCTGTGCAGGAGAGCAGCGGGAAAGAAGGAGAGAAGATGGAAGTGGGACTTGCTGACATTTATTTGGTTTGTGCATCGGACTAAAGCAGCGCTTCCTCCTTTGGATGTCTGGCTCCAAAACAGCCTCTGGTGCTGGATGGGGAGGGGGTTGTCTCCCTTGGACGTGACATGTGAGTTACACCAGAGGAGGAGGAGGAGGAGGATGGACAGCTGCAAGGTTCAACAAGCTCCATCCGTGGCCTGCTTGAAAAAGGCATTTATTAGCTGTAAACCTCTGTTGTGACGTATAGAAAACCGGGGAGAGGAGCGGGCGACCGATCAAGTTTGACTCCTGGTGAGAGTTGTCCTTAGAAAAATGGTTAGAGGAAAAAAAAAAGGCGGCTTTGAAAATCAAAACTGTCCCGAGAAAGAGCGTTTCTGCCAGTTAAAAGCCTTTAACTAGAAGAACTTTCCGTGCTTTTTCCTTTACAAACGTAGTGCATCTGCCATCACTGGGAATTACGGTCTGTCTGGGAAAGGGCCTGTGCTGGGGCTACGGAGAGGCTGCTGGTGTCACATGTGTGCCTCGGAGGCCGGGCAGCCCGGCAGCAGCTCCCCGTTCACCACGGCCTCCGACACCAGCATCTTGTCTTTGCCAGAATCCAGGCGCTGCTTCTTCAGCATCCTCTGGTGCACCAGCGGGACGACGGAGAGCACCAAGCCGCCGATGATGGGGGACACTCCGGCGAAGTAAAAGGCGGCATCGTAATTCCCAAAGTAATCGTTGAGGTATCCTGGAAGGGAAGAACAACGGAGGTTGGAGGCACAGCGGTCTAAGCCCTCATTAGTCTAATGACCGGCTTGTTTCCTCCTTCCAGTGAGAGCTGCAGCTTGCGTCAACCACCAGATCTGGGGAGATTTGGCTTTTTAAAATAATCTTTCCTGGAGCTTTTAGGGCCTGGATTGAAGGATGTGTGCAGCCAACATTGTGTACCAAAAAATCGAGAAGAAAATCCTTCCTGTTTAACCAGACTGGGACACAGTGGGACACAACCCAGACAATCCCAAACGCAAGCTGAGACGCACTAAACCAAACACTTCAGGTGGCTCTTCCCAGAGGTTTGCCAGCCAGGAGACAATGGGAGAAGTGGGCAGGGGCTGTTCCTCTGCAGATTGTCTCCATCTGGAAGCCCTGCTTTGCTCACAGGTATTTTATCTATGCTGCCAGTTACAAACAATAGAGGAGCCTTTGAAACCCAACAAGGGTCTGCATTTGTTAGTTTGACAAGCTCCAACACAGCCTTGGAGTATAACACATGGACATTGATCAGCACTGGGAAATCCCTCTGAGCGTCTCCTGCATGGACACTTCCCTGGGGATTTGGTCCATGGAATGGGCCCCTTCACCCTCCAGTGCAGGGGCTCTTGCAGCAGCACCCTCACACGGACATGCCTTCAAGCCCCGAGTTCCTTCACAGGGGCGTTAAACTGAACTTTGCTGCCAGGAGCAGATTGATCAGAGAAGTTTATCCAGCTTTAGCTTAGTGCTTGCTGATGCAGACCTTCAGGGGCAGCTCTGGCAAAGCCCTCACTGTTAAGGACGTTGGGGTCATTGCTACACTTAAACACAGGCCTAAGTCTTGTGGACGCTCAGGAGTCTCCATGTCTAACCATGAATCACTCCTACAAAACTACCATGTGCCAATATTTAGCTGACCTTCAAGCAGAAATCACGTAATGTGATCTTGGTTCGCTCTTCCCCCAATGGTCACCTTTCATCAGCTTGGAGAAAGGCCCTGAGATGCTACAGGATGTAGCACGGAGCAATGCCACACCTGTACTTCAACCCCCATGTGACATGAGAAGCCAGAAAACTCCAAACCGTGAGTCTGGTCTCATGGCAAAATACCACCATGGGTGGAAGCTGCTCCCAGCATCTCCCTCCCAAAGCTGGGTCCGGGTCCGTCGCCGCGGGGCTACCAACCTGCTATGGGTGTACCCGCGGTCATGGGCACAGCCATCAGCCCCATGAGGTACCCTATGGCCTGGGACGCCTGCATGGGCCCCACCAGCTCGAAGGCGATGGGGGCCATGATGGTGGTGAAGAAGCCATCGCAAAGGCCGAGGAAGAGGCAGATGACAATGACGCCCTCAAAGCCTTGGCACTGGGGGATCATCATGCACAGGATGCCGAACAGCATGAAGGACGCAACCTGGGGAGACAAAAGTGGGCATGAGGAGCGGGGAGGTGCAGCAGGAAGAGTCATGAAGATGACAATGAGCAGGTCAACGTCATTGCTCCCTCCTCTGGGCCCAGCAATGCCATCCATCCGCCGCTCCTGTCTCAGGGAGGCCCTTAAGAACAACCTTTTAAGAAGGGTTAAGAAGGATTAGCTGCTGGATTAGCTGCTAGATTTCAGCAGTTTGTTCTTCAGAAACCACAAGAAGGTGAGAGGGTGTCAGTAGTTTGGGAAGAGTCACTACTGTGGAGTTTGATTGCTGAATGGACACTGAGACCTCGAGCCAACTTCAAGTTAACTTCCCTTACACATTTCTATAATAAATTTTCTTCCCGAACAGCAGATAAGGGTGTTGGAAAACAGTCAGCAAAGGGTTTGCAATCCCTGACTGACCAGATTAAGCAGACCAATGTAGAGATGCCATTCCCTGCCCCATGGCTGGCCAGCACCTCTGCAGAAGGCTGGACACAACGTACCTGCAGGTAAATCTTCTTCAGCCCGGGGATGCAGTCACCGATACGGCCTGAAACCAGGCGCCCCAGCCCCGACATGGCTCCGAGGCAAACCAGGAGGATCCAGTCCTTTTTGGTCTCTTGAAATCGTTTCTCCACGTATTTTACCTGTGATGGAGGCAAGGACATGAAGCCTCAGGAGAGCTGATCCCTGTCATCTCCCCAAAAGGGATGAGACTTCCCACAGAGGGCTCATGTTTTTGGGGGTGGTTGTATGACCTTCATGTCCTCACCACACTGACCTGCACACACCATCTCCACCCACCCCAAACCCAAGAGGCCCTCCCTCTCCTGCTGCTGATGCTTGTCCTCTGCCCACCTGGCACACATTAAATGTACATTTAATGTACACCTGGTACATTAAAAAGCCGTATCTTCTCATCACTATTCCTGTTTACAGGATGTGCAGGAGTGTTTTGGCTTCGAGGCTTTTGGTGCCTCTGCCCCTACTGCCCATCCCCACCTTCCCACCTCCTCCTCGCTTGCAGGGAGGAGCCCTTTCACTCCAGACAAATGGATCTGCCTTCCCTTCCAGTCTCAGCCAAGGCTCTTACCAGGTTCATGTAAGGTACGAGGTATCCCAGGACAGCAGTAGCGATCCCAAAGGCCCAAATCCGATAGGTCTTTCTCCGGAAAACCCTCAAGTTGAAATACTTGCGTGTCTGGGACCAGCACTGCTGCCTCATGCTCCGGCTGCCCAGCTTGTCCTGCCCATCGTGCTGAGAGTCACAGGAAGGTGGCAGGATGGGCCGGTAGGTCATGGACAAGAAGATCTGGATGAGCATTAAGGCACTGAGTACTTGGAAAGTATGTGCCAGCCCAATGGCCTTCCCGACCATCTTCAGGAAGAAGGGGAGCGGCACGGAGATGAGGCAGCTGCCGCCGGCCACGATGCCATTGGCCAAGCCCAGGCGGCGCTTGAAGTAGTGACCAAGGATGACCAGCGAGGGCTGGAAGGCAAAGGAGCTGCCGCAGCCGAAGAGGATCCCGTACGTGAAATAGCGAACCTCCAGAGACCTGGTGGGACAAAACCACGTGGAGGTGGTGAGGTTGGGCAGAGGTTTGGGAGGATAACAAGTGGGTGCCACCACCCAGGTCTCCCATCCCACAGGTGCTGCACAGACAGTCTGGCCTCGAGCAGCTTATTCCCCAGCCAAAGCAAGGATTATCCCCACTTCACAGCCGGCACGTTAAATCTTTGGGGGAAATTAAGCTTAGCTGGGGAGAGCTTCCTGCAGGCAGGAGAAGCAGCAGCCAACCTGCCCTCCTTGGGAAGCTGACGTAACCTCAATGGTTTTTAAATTACAGCAAACAACAGCTCCTAAGGTAAGGAGGGGGGGATATTTTTAGCTGGAAATCCTTTTTGTTTTTCCACTGAAAGGACTAATTCAAAACATTCTGCACCCAGCGTTTGAAAGCAGGAGGCACCAACCCTGCTGGTTATTAGGCATGTAGGAAGAAAACATGGTGTTTCTGCCCAGGCTCCAGGCTGGTTAATTAAGTTCTTCTTCTTTAAGCTCCTCTGGGAGCTTAAATTAGACAGTTAATAGATCTCATTTGTACCTTACATTGGTGGCTGCACTCAAGGAGGGAGTGAAGTGGCTGGTCTGCAGAGCAGATGGAGAGTCCTGAGAGCCCTTGGAAGGAGCCCCTTCCCAATTGCCAGCCCACCTTTCCCAACATCTGAAGTATCTGAGAAAGGAGCCTGGTGTGAGGCAGTGCAAACAACCTGTTGTGTTTCTCTCCAGATGAAGGATGTCTTTCCTTCATCGCCAGACAACACATCCATCTGCAAAGGTCTGCCAGGAGATACTGCCTGGGAGGAGAGTGGGACAGAGACCTTCGGGCAGCTCATGGAGTCCAACCCCTGTGCAATGTTGAGTGCTGCTCATGAAGCAAGCGAGGAGACAGCAGCCCACATCTAACAGAGCAGCTGGAAGTTGGGAAAACCTTTACAAGCACATCATTCCTTCCATTACACGCTTGTCTCTTCAGCTTGCCAAGCAGAAAGCAGAACTTGCTTGCTGTGCCCAATGGCTCCAAGACAAATGACTGTCAGGAAAGGCAATTTCCAGCTACTCCAGAACGAAACCACATCAGAAGCCCCCTCTGTGGGAGCCAGGGAAGCAGCTGGGCCATGCAGGCTGTCTCCGACCTCCCACGCACCAGCCCTGGCCACCTTGGCTGGCTCACACCAGCTTTGGTGCCGTAGCTAAGCTGACGTGTCGGATAAGTGGAGACAAATGCCCCGGTTCCCATCTGCTCCCTGTTGATGCTAAGACACCCTTGCATGAGCAGGGGCTCCCTTCAGCCCTGCTTCTCAGCCAGGATTTCCCAGTCTGCTTACTGGGAACCAGCCAGCTGCTCTCTGGTGGGAAGGCAGCATCATCTCCCTTGGCTAATGAGGTCGTCCATGGATAATGCCATCTCCTGGGACAAAGAGGGCTCCCTCCATCAGATGCCTCTCACTTCCAGCTCTCAATGGGAACAGCCTCAGTTCATCCCTGTTGGCAGAAGTCTGGGGGATTCCTCTCTGCAGGATAAACTGGGCAGAACTTGTGGAGGGGAAGGAGAGGCAGATGAAGAGGGACTACAGAACACTTAGCAGTGCAGAGGAGGAGGGCTGGGAGGGCACTGGGGTCATATGAAGGCAGTCCTGCTAACTGGCCATCATCTAAACATGCTAAAACATCTCCCTTAACACTGGAGGGAAGGTGAAGCCTTAACTGGGATTCCTCTTTTCTTGAGGGCACAAGATCTGTGGTGGCTTGAGCTGATTATGAGTGCAGAAGACACCCCTGTGCAAGGCAGCAGAGAGGAAAAGCCTCGCCTTGAGCTCATCCAGCCTTCCCCAGACCTCGGCTTTTCAGCATTTTTGGTTCCTTTAGTGCTTTTCATACACAACTGCCAGTATTTTGAGAGCAGGAGGCTCTGAGCTGGGTGCTGAGGTCCTGCTGCACAGGCCTGGTGGCCCAGAGGGGTTTTGGATCAGCTCGGGGTATAGCTGGGAACCACCATTCCTCTCTTTGGACAAAACAAACCCATTTCCGAGGAACCAGGGAGATAAAGGGGGGATGAGCCTTGATCCAGACCTGCCTCAGCCCACCAAATCCAGGCTGTGTCACTATCCTGCAGCCAAGCTGGCACTGGGTGGGGGGGTCACCTCCAGCTGTGGTGGGGGGAGCTGGCAAGGGGGGCCAGAAAAAGCTTCTCCATTGTTCTGGATGAGCAGGAGCCACTGGCTCTGAATTTCAGGACCAGCAAGCTCTGAATTTCAGAACCAGCAAGCTCCGAATTTCAGAACCAGCAAGCTCTACATTTCAGAACCAGCAAGCTCTGAATTTCAGAACCAGCAAGCTCTGAATTTCAGAACCAGCAAGCTCTGAATTTCAGAAGCAGCAAGCTCTACGTTTCAGAACCAGCAAGCTCTGAATTTCAGAACCAGCAAGCTCTACATTTCAGAACCAGCAAGCTCTGAATTTCAGAAGCAGCAAGCTCTGAATTTCAGAACCAGCAAGCTCTGAATTTCAGAAGCAGCAAGCTCTGAATTTCAGAACCAGCAAGCTCTACATTTCAGAAGCAGCAAGCTCTGAATTTCAGAACCAGCAAGCTCTGAATTTCAGAACCAGCAAGCTCTACGTTTCAGAACCAGCAAGCTCTGAATTTCAGAACCAGCAAGCTCCGAATTTCAGAACCAGCAAGCTCTACATTTCAGAACCAGCAAGCTCTGAATTTCAGAACCAGCAAGCTCTGAATTTCAGAACCAGCAAGCTCTGAATTTCAGAAGCAGCAAGCTCTACGTTTCAGAACCAGCAAGCTCTGAATTTCAGAACCAGCAAGCTCTACATTTCAGAACCAGCAAGCTCTGAATTTCAGAAGCAGCAAGCTCTGAATTTCAGAACCAGCAAGCTCTGAATTTCAGAAGCAGCAAGCTCTACATTTCAGAAGCAGCAAGCTCTGAATTTCAGAACCAGCAAGCTCTGAATTTCAGAAGCAGCAAGCTCTGAATTTCAGGACCAGCCTTCAGCACCCTGGAGGAGCTGTGCCAAATCCCACAGCCTCACTGCTCTTCCTCCAGCTCCGCTCAGCTTCCCTCGCTCCGGTCCAGCTGCAGAGGGGCTCCTTTCTCCCTTAAAAGGGAGCCAAAGGAATGTGATCCAAGAGTGAGAGGCAGGAAATGGGGATTTCAGTTCTGCAGCTCTCCTGGAAATAATATTCTTCCCTGCCTGTGCTGTTCCAGTTTCATTTTTTTCTAAGCCCAACACAACGAGCCACTGGCAGCGGTTGTGGTCCCACGAGCTCCTTTTCTTTGCACAAACACTTTACAGCAGAGGATCAGAAGGAAAGCAGGATTACATGGGAAGCTCCTGTGATCTGCACTGCCAGGACACGCCTTCCCTCAGGACCCACTGCCCCTTCTCCAGTATCTTTGGGAACATGAAGTGGTGGCACCTGTGGGGACATCGCAGAGGGTGGTTCCTTCCACGCCACTGCCCCAGACGGGTTCAGCATCCCCCAAACCCCGGCTGACACCGGCCACAGTCCTGGGGGGTTTGCTCTTTGCTCCATCCCCCCTCCCAGCATAACGGGGGCCTCCTGCAGCTGAGGGTTTGGGGATCCAGGGAACCAGGGTTGGGACGAGCAGGAGGGTCTCCCTGACCAGTGTTGGTGTCCTGCTCCCACTGGCTCCCATGCAGGAGGAGCACAGCACAGGCACGTTGCCTTTTGGAAAACTAGTGGGTGTATGCTTTAAAAGCCCACTTCTTGAAGCATTTTAATTGGAACAATATTGATTTTAACTGAAATCCAACCCAAAGTAATGTTTTTATTCAGAAAAACTGGGGCAAAAGCTGCTTTGGAGGTGTCTCTGTGGTGCCTCCCAGACTCTGTTTAACAAGTGTCACATAAATTACCCCAGAGGTGACCTCTTTTTGCTCCCACAAAGATGCCAATGTCTGGCTTGGAAACGCACACAGGTACACCTGCCATTTAAATGCTCATCAGCCACTGCCTGCCAACAGAAATTCATGGCATGGGATCAGGGATGGAAAAGGAGGAGCAGCACTGGCCCTGCGCTGCCGCAGACGCCAGAGCCGGAACAAGAACACCACAAACTGCTCCAGCTCCTGCCCAGGTCCCCCTCCCTGTCTGCCCTGCACAGAAACTCCCTCTTAGGCGTAATTCACCAAATATTATTTTAAGCATTAATTTCCTTTCAGCACCAAATGTGAAAAGAGTTGCAAAGGAGGATGGTTTCCTCTGTGAGCGCCTCTTTGGAGCTGCCCACGAGAGGCACACCAACCTCTCCTGCCTGTTTCAAAGATCAAATGAAGGACCTGAGCACTGAAATCCCATAAAATACAGTCCCTTGCTCAGGTAAAAGCGGCTCTTGTTTTATATAAGGGCAAAAGACCAACTTGGTTCAATTTGGAAAGAAACAGGCCTAGCACACGTGGGCTGTAGGGATGCCAGGACACCTCTCCACTGGATGGGAACCACCTGCTTTGCCCCAAAAAGCAGCTGGATGTTGGCAGGGGGGTTGCAGGGAGGAAGAGGAGCTCTCCAAGGAGCTGTGTGTGCCCTCCCCAGCCTTACTTGGTGAAGGAGCTGCAGAGGAGCCCGATGAAGGCGATGACAGCTCCCATGGCTGCCGTGGTCCTGCAGCCGAGCCGGTCGGTGAAGATGCTGACGATGGGAGAGCAGAAAAAATTCATGCCCATGGCCAAAGAGCCGACCCATGCTGGGGAGAGAGAGAAGAAAGGTGATAGTCAGGGTGGGACATCAAACGGAGGCAGATGGGGCACGACCAGAAACCCAGCCCAGCTTTGAAGGTGTCTTGGCAGAGGCAGCTCCATCACACAGCACACCTCTGAAATAACACTGCAATCCCTCATGCTACCCAAAGTCATCATGGATGGGGCAGCACTGGAGATGTGGACAAATTCTCCTTGTATCCCTCTCCACTGGCTTTGTCTGTGCCCCAGGGAATGCACTGAGCTTCCAACACTTTGTCCTCACAACCTTTGCTGTGCATGTGGTGATGCCCCCACTGATGCCGCTTCCACAGCCCCCCAAGCTCATCAGGTCCCTCTGCTCCCCAGCTTTGGGTAGGAGGAGTTTCACATCCTGAGTTACAGCTCTGCCTTCCCAGGGACCATGCTCATCCATGCCTGCTCCCTGCTCTCCAGAGTCAGGCCTCCTCGCCTCCCCCTTGTCCCATGTTCAGAGGAGAGTCCTTGTTACAGCTGAGCTGGTGGAGACACGTGGTGATGCCACGTCAGAAGACACCCCTGGCCCTGCCAGGTGTTGCCCAAGCAGGACTGTCACCTCATGTCTCCTTCCAGCCCATCTCCAGAGAAAACCACTGTCTCTCTGTATGTCTTTTCCCAGAACTTCTATTATTTGTGGATTATTTCAGCATATTGTGGAATCATGGACTTGTTAGAGTTGGGAAAACCTTGTAAGATCCTCGAGTCCAACCATTCCCCCAGTGTTGCCAAGCCCAGTACTAAACCATGTGCCCAAGTGCCACACCGACATGGCTTTTAAATCCCCCCAGGGACAATGATTCCATCACTGCCCTGGGCAGCTGTGCCAGGGCTTGACCACCCTTTCAGTGAAGAATTCTTTCCTAATATCCAACCTAAACCTCTCCTGGCACAACTTGAGGCCATTTCCTCTTGTCCATCATTTTCTCCCTGCTCTCCACCGTCTCTTTTTAATGGTTGATGTGAGTATTTTGGGGAGGAAAGGCAACATTTCAAGAAAAGCAATGTGGTAAGGAAAAAAAAAATAATTAAATTCCACCAGATCTGATGAGAAGCAAGAGGTGCCCTCAGCAGTGTGTGGGGCAGGGCAGGAAGGACAGAGGGACAAGAGGCCTCCAACCCTACTCAGCACCCCAGTGGGGGGACCTCCTGGAGCACCCCCCAGCTCCAGGACATGTGCTCCTTGCTTTTGTTAATATCTTTTTCAGGGTTGTTTGTTTTGCACCCAAACCAAGGGCCCCGCAAACCTTTGCAGCACAGCCCTGCACAAAAACACTCCGTCCTTCCAGAGCCGTGAGATCTTCAGAAAATAGCCAGGTCCCTATTAAAAGCAAATCCCAGCTATAGAACAGCCTCTCCAACCTCTGCCTTTCAAAAAGGACCACACAAAAAAAAAAAAGCCCTGCCCAGCCTGGGAAGAACTGACCCTTCCAAATTAATTACAAGTTCACAAGGATCCAGTTTAGTTCAGAATCTTCTTTAATAAATGCAAAGTGGAGCAATAAAATGAAAACCAAGGGCAGGGCGGGAACCTCGTGGGACTGGCTGGGCTCTTGTCTCGACACCAGGTGAAAAGAAGGGTGAGGGCGAGGGAGAGGACCCCCCTCTCCCACTGATTTTCTTGGTTATAAACACAAGGCGCAGTGTAATGAAAGTCCTTCTAACAGGATTAGGTGGCACGGATCCAAAGAGCCGTCCAAAACAACTGCGAGAGGGGGTGAGGGGTGGGAGCAACGCCAAGATGGGAAAGGCTCGTTAAATTGGATAATATACTTCCAGAAATGTTCCTTCTACTGCAGCCAAGGCAGTAAAACGTTAGATGGCCCCGTCATGTTTGAAGTTTGTTATTTTTGGAAATTACTTTAAGAAACGCGGAAATAAAAGCATAAAGCAAAGTATTAAATTTAAAGGGCCAGATTCTGATCTTAATAACCCGGGGATTTACATGCAAATAAGCAGGATCAATCTCTGGCCCCAAAAATGCACACTCACCTGCAGAGATCAAAGCAAACCCGGGGCGGGAGGCTCAGCAATGGGCTCTTAAAGCTCCTCCAGCTTTGGGTTTGTAAAAAGGAGATATCGCTCAATTAAAATCGGTAAACACAGCGCAAAAAAAGAGTCCCGTGGCAAATTGCTCTACCTTAGAGAAAGGGCTTACCACAAGCAATGAATAAAAATAGGCTTGGGGAAGAACATCAAGTTAAAATTAGTAAGAACAATAGCCTCACTTCCAGAGCGGGGTTTTGTCTTCCCAGCGCTTCCCAGCGAAGCCCCGGGAAGCCGGGAGGGCTGGGCGAGCTCCAGCACTGGAAGGAAACCTGGGCAGAATGTGGGAGATCAGGAGAAAGCCGCCTCAGTCCCGGCCCTGATCCCAGTGTGATTCACACCAAAACACCCCCAGAGAGTGGGTTACACAATTTCCCCCCGCCCCGTGTTTTATTCCCGTTGTGATGTCAGTGATCTCCATCCATTTGGGTCTGGGCAAGGTTGGTGGAAATCATGGCAGAAAACCAGAGGCTGGATAAAAACCAGAGTTCAGGTGAAGCAAAGCCCCAGACCTGCCCCTTCAGACTTGGAGCCACAGTCCCTGGATCCACTCCAGGGGATGGAGGTATATTTTTGGCAATCTGGGTAAGAGGTATTGAAGTTTCTCCTGGACTTTCCTGGATGTGAAGGGCAGAGACAGCCATTCTTCCAGTGGAAACCAGACGGGGCTCAACCACCTTCACTTCAACAACTCCTCCAACGCTGGAGAAGTCATGACTTGATTTAAAGCCCACAGGAGAAAAAAGGGAGGAATCTCTGCTTCTGATTTCCACGGGGATTTGGATGAGATGGCTAATTCCCAGCCCAGCCACACCCCCAACCCTCCATGGCTGATAACCTGGGCGAGATATCGAAGCGCACAGACAAGCCCCCACAGGAGGCACGGGGCATTATCAAGCAGCGTGGTGTGATCAGACAGATCCCAAAAGAAAGGATGGACTGAATCCAGCTGAGGATGGGGCTGGAAGGAGCTCAAGAGCTGCCAGAACTTTGACAGGAATCGGGTTAAGACTTGATTGTCTTTCAAGGTGCCGTGAGTCCAACCACCTCCTCGGAGCACCAGATGAAGGGGCTGGTTTTGGACCCGTCCGGTGACACCCAAGGGACCCTCTCTGCATGGGGTGCCTCGACAGAAACACAAAATGCTCCAGAAACCACATCTTATCTTAAAATAAAAGGCATTTTAAGCACTCTGCTTTTGGTGAGGGGGAAATGGAGATGACTTCTGATTTGGAGGCTGGAGGTATGAGAGGTGACTCAAGGCACACTGTCCCTCCCCAGCAGTCACCCCTCCACTGACCTTGCTTGGCCCATGTCCATCCCACTCTGCTCCCACCACAGCCCCTCCTGGAGGCAATGAAGCAGCAGCTGTGACACCCCTGGCACACACACCCCACTCCTCACTGGTCACACGAGTGGGCTGGGGACAGCAACAGCCCCAGCTGCCACCCCTGTCCAGGCCACCTGCAGCCCTGGCTTCCTCCAGAGCTGGTGGGACCTTCCTGGAGATCCTGGGATGCTCTGGGATATGGGAAGAGCCCAGCATGGGGCTGGTGTTGCTTTGCTGGAGCAGAGAGGGTGACCAAGGAGAGCATCCCACCAGCAGCTCTCACACAGGGGAAAGCTCCACCTAAAGCTCCACAAACTGCTCCTTCCCACCTTGCCCTAACAGTGGCAGCCAAACTGGTGACCGGTGGCTGGTCCAAACCAATGTGGCCTTCACCAAGGACAACAAATACAGTGGCTGAGGATCTCCAAGGGGAAAAGTGTTTCAGTGGCGCAGGGGAACAGAGAATCACAGAATCAGAATGGTTTGGGTTGGAAGGGGCCTTACCAATCATTTAATTCCAAAGCCCCCGTCATGGGCAGGGACATCTTCAACAAAGCCAGGTTGCTCCAAACCCCATCCCACCTGACCTTGAACACTTCCAGCTGTTCCAAGCAACACGGCCAAGATGATCCATCCTTTCCAACACCACTTACTCTGGGCTCAAGACAGAGTGAAAACTGGCAAGTGACCCTCTTGCCCACCAGCCCATTTGCCCACCAGCACAACATCTCCAAGCTGTGTCCACAGTGGAGGAGCTCTGGGACCAGGCTTTGGCCACCAGGTCTCCTCCTGTCAGCAGGTGACAAGGCTGCTGGGGACCCTGTGGCAGAGGAGGACTGGCACGTGGGGGTCAAGGGGCTCAGCCCCCCCTGCAATGGGGCTGGTGATGCCAAAGGGCCCGTGAGGACTGTGAGGTCCTCAGGGTCAGTCCAGGTGGGTCTGGCAGGCTGGACACCAGGTCACCTTTGTTTCCAGCAAGACCATCCAAAGGGATGAAAAACCTCCTTCATTGCTGGCCTTTTCCTGAGTAGAAAAAGGTTTCTGGGAGCAGAACAAGGTGGAAGCAGGAAGGTGAGACACAACAGAAGAAATTAGCCCTGAGACACAGCTCCAAACCCTGCTGGTATTTAGTTCATTGTTCCAAAAGACACCATTAAAAAATCCTACTGTGTAGCACTTGTGGCCAAGCCTATTTGTTCCTTTAAAACCGACTCTCCAGGGAGCGAGAAGGAAGGGACGTCGCTCTCAGCTGTGCTTCCCCGCTGACCCAAATACCCCGGGCTGGAGGGATCAAGGGCCAGGAGGTGACCTCAGATCCGCCGCTGGAGGAAGTGTCTTCCCTCGCTTCCCGCGGCTTCTCCCGCTCGCGCCGCGCAGCTGGGACAGGGACACGATGAGAGGGTCACCTGCCCCGGGCACCTGGCGTTCCTCTGAGGACACATGGGGACATAATCCACCTCCACCTCCCCACCTGCACCGCTCCTACAAGGCAGAAATCATTTGTTGACTTGTTCCAGGGGCAGGGAAGTTCTGCTGGTGCGACAAACCTCACGGCACATCCTCCCAGCCCTACCTGGCTCCGCTTTTGGGTGGCCTGGGAGCCCAACCAACCTCATGGCCCTTCCCAGGCGGACGCTGTGGGGGAGCAGGCGGCTGTCAGCCCCCTCTGCGGGGCTCCTGCGTGCCTCCCGCTGCACATCTGCACTGAAAAGGGAGCAGCTGTTTCATCTCGTGCCCTTGAAAAGCCATTTGCGTCATCCTCTGCTCGCTCAAAGTAAAGCCTGAAATGCTCCCAACAGCTCAGCCCCATGTGCTCAGCACCCCCCACGGACAGAGCCCGTCCCGAGGACGGATGGTCAAGGTTTAAATAAAGGCAGATGCAACAGGCACATCTGAGGAGGCCACCACGACACACGGCAGGATGGAAAGCGGAGCTAAAGAGCAGCAAAAGGAAGGGGAAGAGTCCCAAACAAATGCTGGGGAGCAGCAAACAGAAGGTGGATAGACACAAATCAAAGCTCAGAAGCCCCAAAGTGAAGCTGGGGAACACCAAATTGAAGATGGGAAGCACCAAACTGAAGATGGGGAGCACCAAATTGAAGCTGGGGAGCACCAAATTGAAACTGGAGAAGATGGAACCAAAGCTGAGGAACCCCAAACTGAAGCCAGGGAGCACCAAACAGAAGATGAAAGTCCCAGACTGAAGATGAGCAGCTCCAAACTGAAGCTGTGGAGCCCCAAGCTGAAGACGAAGAGCCCCAAACTGAAGATGTGGAACCCAGGACTAAAGATGAGGAGCTCCAGACTGAAGCTGGAGAACACCAAACTGAAGCTGTGGAGCCCCAAACCAAAGATGAGGAGCCCCAAATCAAAGCTGAGGAGCACCAAACATGCTGAGGAGCCCCAAACCAAAGATCAGGAGCCCCAAACTGAAGCTGAGGAGCACCAAACATGCTGAGAAGCACCAAACTGATGCTGAGGAGCCCCAAACTGATGCTGAGGAGCCCCAAACCAAAGCTGAGGAGGCCCAAGCCAAGCCTGGGGAGCACCAAACCGAAGCAGACGGGCTCCTCTGGATGGAGGTGGGGCCGTGTGGTGGCAGCCACTGTGCATCACGTGCAGCTAAAAGCCAGTTAAACTCATTAATTGTATAGCAAGCCCTGCTTGGTACCATACCCTAAAGCTTCAGAACAAAGTCCTCCTTTATCAGGTTTGGCTGACTTCTCCACCCCCTCCCTTCTTTTGAAAACAATTCCACAACAGCCTGAAAATTGGAATAAATGGAATTATTCAGGGGAATTATTCGAGGCCAAGTCCGACTAAAGACCCTTTCAGTGCTGTGTCCATGGCAGTATTAGGACAGAGGAAGGGAAAAAGTGAATGTTGAAGAAGTGGCAGCTTGGTCCTCATGGCAAGGTCCCACGGCCATGGACAAGCAGTGGCTTCCCAGACACCACACCCAGCAAGTCTCCATGCAGTCTCTGCCACAGGAGTGTTTGAAACTATTGATTTTGAACGGGTTCTGGAGCACAGGGCCCTGAGGCAAAGCGGGCTGGGAATGTACTTTGGTGGAGAAACCCCACCACATCTCTCTGATCGTGCCTCTCTGCCATGCCTGGCTCTCAGGGATGCAGGGCACTTTGCAGAGACCATGCCCAGGCCACCTCCTGTAACCACTAAGTGACAGACACCAGCTTATGGGAGAGAAATGTCCCAGTATGAGCTGCCCTGCGGCCACCTTAAGTAGAGATGGAGACGAATCTGTGGTTTCTCTTGGCAAGCAGCAGGAATGGAGTGTTTGCCTCAGGTCCATGTGCTCAACATCTCCGAGAAGCTCAGCCCCGGCCACATTTTGTATTGTTTCTTTCCAAAACCATAAAATTCGACCCTGGCTGGAGGAAAATGGCGTTAGAGCTTGTTTCTGAGATGCATCATGTCCTCCCCATCCACAGTCTCAGCCTTGGAGGCTCCAAAACTGGTCCAGAAATGCAAATTCCTGTGAAAGCCATCCAAAAGCAACAAGGCAGCATGTGCTCTGCAGCTGAAACCCACCATGTGCCCAGGCTGGATTTTAATTCCCAGCACTCCACTGGCCAGGAAGGTTTTTCTTCTCTGCGTCGCCTCTGGCTTGCAATTTTTGAGGGATGATTCACCTACCACACACTCCAGTTACCCAACAAACAGGAGCTACGGTCGCAACAACTTCTTCTCAACATGGACTATGTCCCGTCCAGAAGTCTTTCCATGACCCAAAGAGCCTGAAGATCTTGTTATTCCAAGCTCTGCTGATGTTGGGTGGCTCCGAAGGATGTTGGATTGGACCACATTTGCCCATGTCCCATCTCCCTGGGTGAGAGCCTAAGGCTCTCTTGGCGAAACCAGTGCCCTCCCGCAGCTCCTGGCCAAAGAAACTGGCAGAGACTCTTTCGAAGCGGGGGGAAAAAACACACCCTGGGGGTTGAGCATCCCCCCCTTCAGCTGTGCTGTCAAACACCTTGCCAGCCCCTGGCTGCATTTGCATCCAGCAATTTTACGAAAACCAGAAAAGTTCCATTCCAATTGGTGAAAATTCCCTCCTCCCACCCGCGGAGCACCAATCTGTAAATAGCCTTTCATGTAAAACGCTGTTTATTCCTGACAGGGTTTGTCTTGGCACAAACACACGCTCTGAAATGTGCACACATTTGAAGACTCAAACCCTGCATTTAATTCTCTATCTGCTTGTTAATCCTCATTGTTCCCGAGCCCCTTTTCAAAACACACCCACAGGGAGAAGAAAGTATTTTTTTATATATGTATAAAACCCCCTTCCAGCATCAGGACACCAGCAGTGAGTGCAGCCCCAGCCCCGGGTCCTGCTGCCCCTCAGCTCCCGGCGCTCCCCCAAACCCACAGTGCCACAACCAGGACATCTCCCTCCTGATTTTTTCCATCTGTCCTATTTTTTTTAATACACAGTTTTTCTCCCCAGCTGTGAAGCCCCTCAGATGTCCCCCCTGCAATACAACACCCTCACCCAAAGGCTGGGAGCCCTGAAGTGGGAGGGTGGGGAAAACACGGTGGGGAAACCACGGTGGGGAAACCACCAACAGTCCCCAGCCCCATTTTGGAGACCCTCCCTCCAACAGTGGGGGCTGGAATCCAACTTTCAGGATTCCTGGGCTTAATCTGGAGTAATTTGGGATTTACACTCTCCCAGAATGTAGCAGCCACATCTCCCATCACACCAGCTCAAGGGTGGTCCAGCAGCCCCTGGGGAAGTTCCAGTTGGGAGTGGGTGACCAAAACAGCCCAGATCCCTCCTCTCTGTCCAGCTCCACACACAGACAGCAGCACGGAGCCCATGGGGGTGAGCAGGGAGAGTGGGGGGCTCCTGAGCAGCTGCCAGTGGCTGCTCCAGGCTGTCCTGCTTCCATCAGGGCAATAAACACAATATCCACCTTAGAAAATGCAAGGGAAAGCAAAGGGTCAGGATCGTGGTCAGGGTTAGGGTGAGGATTTGGGTCAGGGGCAATATTGGGGTCAGGATTAGGGCTTGAGTTAGGGACTGGGTCAGGGTGAGGGTCAAGGTTAGGGTAAAGGTTGGGGTATGGGTTTGGGCAGGGGTCAGGCTGAGGATTGGTGTTTGGGTCAGGGTTAGGGTTTGGGTTAAGCTCAGGGTTTGGGTCAGGGTTTGGGTCAGGGTTTGGGCAAGGTCAGGCTGAGGATTGGTGTTTGGGTCAGGGTTAGGGTTTGGGTTTTGGTTAGGGTCAAGGGCAGGGGCAGGATCAAAGTCAGGGTGATGACTGGAGTTTGGGTTAGGATTAAGGTTAGGGTCAAGGTTAGGATTTGGGTTAGGATTTGGGTTAGAGTTTGGGTTGGAGCCACAATCAGTGTCAGCAGGTCTGGCTCTGTTCAGCCCAGCACACCCTGGTGGGTTGGGCTTTGCTCCAGGCCCCATGTGCTGGCTCCTCACCTTGTGTTTTTGGGGAAACAGTTCCTTTTGCTGGCACCAGGCAGATCCCAGAGCCCATGGCAATGATTAACTCTGGCAGGACACTGTGGGTCAGCCCCAGCCCCAGACACTGGCTGCTGCACGTCCAAAACTGCCAGCCCTTGGAAAAGCCACGACCTGACCAAACTTCACTGGGCTTTGACTATGATTAACCTCCTCCAGTCGCCTGTACAAGGGCATGAAACACTCACCTGGGAACAGCTCAGCACCCACACCCTGCCACAGCCATCCTCCTGTCCCCAGCAGGGTGGTGGTGACCCCCTTCTTCCTCCCCCAGCCCCAAACTGCGTCATCTCCTCTGAATCCCCACCACAGCCACTTCATGCAACTGGCAGACTTGTACTGGTAACCAGTTCCTGCAGCCACAGGCAACTGGGAGGACAGTGCAGCTGGGGAACAGGATGGTGGAGTTTCAGGGATTTGCCCCCATGTTTCACCTCCTGTTGGCAAACAGGGCAGGAGGGGTGGAAGGGGCTGGTGCCTGTGAGGACACGAGCACTGGCACCAGAACTGGGCCAGCAGTGCTGGGGCACACGGCCGGCCAGTGCCAGCCACGGCTTCCCAGCCTGGGATTCCAGAGAAGCCCTGCCACTTCTGGGGGGACATCTGAGAGTCCCAAAGGGCAGGAGGGTGACTGGGAGCCTCTCACCCTGCCCTGCCAGACTCCCCCTGCACAGCTCATGGGCCGGGATGAGGGGGCAAAGCCAGCATGGCAAGGTCAGGGGTTCATCTCCCACCCAGGCACAGAATCCACGTGCATCCCCACGAGTGCCTATGCCCAGTGCCAACCCACCAGCACAGCACATCTCCATCTGCGTGGGGATGTTGTACCCACCACCTGGCTGCAGGATGCCAAAAACCCCCAGCGTTGCTCCAGCGTGAGAGCACCTGGGGCATCCCAACCCCTGATGCCACAGGGAGAAGATGAGAGGGCTCCTGGCCCCCGAGGGGAGGCAGGTTGGGTTCCCCTCCCGAAATGCAGCTGGTGGCCCAAGGCTGCTCCATCCTTGTGAAATCACTGGGCACTTTGTGTGTCCTCTGCCAGCCCCTCCTGGGCTGGGGTTGGGAACCCTCCGCCCTCTGCGGTGAGACTGGGGTGAGAAAGGATGCTTTTTTCCAAGCCGAAAGAGACAGAAAAGTTTCCCTCTCTGCCAAATCTCTCCCGAGCCATCTTCTGTTTCCCATTAACTGCGAGAATAAACCCTCCGGCCCAGGTCCACGCTCCTCCCACCGCAACTCCCACGGGCACTTGTCAACATCGCAGCGAAAAAAAGGAGAATTAAATCCATGCAACCTGGCTGGCCGTGACCCAGGGACCTGCAGAGCGAGGACCGGCGGCGGGGGGAAAACAACCCCCCTGCTCTGCTCTTACATCGCCCCCCCAGAAACTTTTCAACTCCAGTTGCTGGCAGGAGCCAGGCTGATCCCAGCTGAATTCCTTCCACTTACCAGCAAATAAATAGCAGCTAAATGAAGGGAAAGAGAAAAACACCCTTTTTTTTTTTTCAAAGGCAAAACAAAGAAGTCGGGGAAAATAAATGGAGGCGAAATGTTGCGCTTGATCACAGGCTCACAAAGATCTTTTTCCCTCCCAGTTGGGTACTTGACAGCCTTCCCTTTCAGCTAATTAAGGGATACTCAGAAAGAAAAATACTTTCAGCCCTTTGCCAGCCCTGAGCATTCAGGGGAGAGTCAGAGCATGTTGGAGCCCTGGCCAAAGCTCCTCCACCCACCCAGGCACCCAAACCACGGCTCTTTAGACAAATAGGTGCTCTTGCAGGACATCTACGGTCTTCTCCCAGCCCTGGCAGATTTCTGCACAGACTCTTCTCCAAACCCTCTGGTTGTGGGCGTCTCCAGCCTTGGAATCACAGAATCATGGAATTGTTTAGGTTGGAGAAGCCCTCCAAGACCACTGAGCCCAACTGTTAACTCAGCACTGCCGAGTCCAGCACTAACCCATGTCCCCAAGTGCCACATCTACATGGCTTTTAAATGCCACCAGGGTATTATATTATATTATATTATATTATATTATATATACGTATCTATACTTTCACCCAGGCAAGGGCTAGTCTTCTTGCACTCCAAGTATTTCTCCCAACCAACACCTTCCTTGCTGCAAAATCTCCAAGCATTGCTTTGCAACCTGGACAGAGAACACAGTTAATCACCTTTTTTTTTTGCACCTTTTTTTTTGTTTGTTTAGGGAGCTGAAGGCAGTGATGCACCTTCTGGCCTCGAGCAGGAACAACCCCAACCCCCAACCCAGATTTCAGCACTGCACATCCTCTTCTCTTCTCCCAGTCAGCCCAAACCCTTTCCCACTGTGTGATGACACCTTTCCATACCCCTTCCAACCCTGCATTGGGGTGTCCTCACCATGACTCACTGTCCCCTGCTGTCTTTTGAAGGAGATGGGGATGGAGATGGGGATGGGGATGGGATGGGATGGGACGGGGATGGGGATGGGGATGGCATGAAATTGTGTCAGAGGAGGGTTAAGTTGGACCTCAGGAAAATGCCCATCACAGAGGGTGGTGGGCACTGACCAGGCTCCCCAGGGCAGTGGGCACAGCCCCAAGGCTGCCAGAGCTCTAGGAGGGTTTGGACAACGGGACAGGGACAGGGTGGGATTGTTGGGAAGTCTGAGCAGAGCCAGGACTTGGACTCGGTGGTCCTTGTGGGCCCCTTCCAACTCAGCACATTCCATGATTCTATGATTCTGTGAGATGGGGATGAGGATGGGGATGGTGAGGAAAGAGCTGAACCTCCCAAGCATCCACCAGCCAAGGCTGGCGCACCCTGAGGATGAGTGAGCTTGGAAGAAATCACCCCCATGTCTTCTCCAGTGCCATCCACACGCACTGCTGGCTCTGCCCCACTCCATGGCAGCACCCCCAGACACTCCCAGCCCAAAACCACCCCACTCCAAGCTCCAGAGGAAAAACTGCTGTGGCAACCTCAGCCTGAGCCCCTCTGGAGCAAACACCCCGAACCTGAGAGCGCCAGGGCGGTGGCGATGCCTCCCCTACGGCACCACCCGAAAAGGACCAAAATATTCCAGTCATGTTACTTATTCGCTTACACCCAGCACGGCCCCAGTTTCCCCCAAGACAAAGTCTCCCAACCCCAGACTGGAACTAGGAAAGGGAAAATCGTGGTGGCTGCTTCGGGGCTTTCCGAGGGCAGGCCCCTCTCCAGGCTGCACCACGTGGCTTTTCAGTTGTTTTGCCCCCAAGCTTCCTTCACAAAGGATGTAACACCTCCCTGCCACGGCCTCTGCCACCTCAGCTCTCCTGCCACGCTGGCGTCTCCCACACACAGTCACGGGGCTCAGCCCCAGCCCAAACCCTCCCGCGGCATGAGAGACACAGGGTGATGACTGACTGCAGTGGGAGATCCATTGGGGAGTCTCCTGCATTTGGAGAATATCTTTAAAAGTCAAAATAAGTGAAGAAAAGCCATTTTTAAGTAGGTTGAGCAGAGCCCTCGAGCAGGGCAGCATACTGGGCTGCCCCAGCTGTGTCCTTGCAGCAGAACAGTTCCATGCTGGAACATCTGGGTTCTCTCTCCTGATGGCCATTGGGAAATTATTTCCTCCTCCAGTGCTGGAGAGCTTCCCCTGGGTCTGCAGCACAGACAGTGGTGCCTTTGGCTAGTGCTCCCGAAACATAATGATGAGGAAAAAGATCCCCAAATGACACAAGACTTGCGTATCATCATTAAACCAGACACCCAGAGGCCAAAAGAGGAGCAAAATATCCATGTGATTTTAATCTCTTGGAGCTTCCTTACATTAAAGACCACATTTGAAAACAACTGGATATCTCAGCAAAATAGGCCAGGCTGTAATTAAGCAAATCTGATCACTAAAGGAAAGTGGAAAACAGCAATATTTTATTTAATTCTTTTTTATGCCCCAGCAAGAAACAGGTTACACCCCTTCGCCAACACGCTGTCACTTTTGGCTGACCTGCTCTCATTTGAAAGTTTTTCAGACACAGGGTGGCTTCGGCAGCCGCCCCACAGTGCAGGGAAGGGCCAGCCCTGCCCTTTGGTGCTCCGGGAGGGTGGAGAGGAGCCACGGCCGAGGCGCCGGCATTCACTGTGGGATTCACCCCAGCATCCCGGGGACCAGCCCCGGGGAGCCCTCCGGCTCCTGCCGCTGCACCGTGGACAGGGATCCCTGCTCCTCATACATACATGTGCGTATGATACGCCCTGCACACACACATATACATATATATTAAACCCCAGGCCCCGTAGAGCTTTATCCCACACGACGGCCGCGGGCAGAGCCGTGCCGGGGCTCCCTTGGAGCCACACAATGTTTAACGAGAGCGGGGGGAACCGGGGACAGCCCCCACCCCTCCAAGGGCCTCGGTAGCAAAGGGCTCTGAAGGCAGGTGAAACATTAATGTGCTTTCCTGGGGAACTGCCTTTGCTTTTTGCTGCATCGAGGGCTTTGAAATGGGAATAAATAACAGGCAGGTTAATGGAGGCTTCTGCCAGTTACTGGGTAAGATTTGGTCCTGCGAGTCAGGGTTAACAGCCACACATCCCACCTCCGTGGGCAGGGAGCCTCCTCTTCCTCCCCATGGAAATACAGCTTTCGGGGGGGGGGGCAGGAATCACAACGACTCTGACCCTTCAGGTGCCAGGGGTGGGTCTGCTGTATGGAACACACAGCCCCCAGGCTTGTTTTGAAGTGTCTGAGCTCCAGCTTCTTCTGTAAAGCCCATCCATGCCCAGGGGCAAAGGGAAAAGCAGGTGCCAAGTGGATTCAGCACCGTAGAGCTGAAGCCTGACAGGATTTTGGGGTAAGGAGGGATGTGAGGGGCCACGGGCAGCCCTGAAATGCAAAGTTCCCAGTGTGGGGTGCATCTAACCCCTCTGCTCTCCCCAGCACCAGCCCTGGAGATGCTGTTTGCTGCAGAATCATGAGATTGCTCAGCCTCTGGAATGATCCTGGCACGGAGCAATCCCTTCCCAAAGGAGCTGGTGCACACACACGGCAGGGGCATTAGGGACAGGCAGGGCCAGGAGTTGGGTTCGATGATCCTGATGGGTTCCTTCCAACCCAGCATATTCTGTGGTCCTGCCATTTGATGATCCCAACTGCTCTATCTGAAACTGTGGCACAATGACAAGCCCTTCCCGCTGGCCCAGGACCAACCCCACACTGGGGCTGCCTTGGAACTGGAATGGTAAACACAGGCGAGCTGTGCTCCCCACAGTGACCACAGGCAACCTGAAGCTGAAACTGTCCCCAGAGCCATCCCTGCTGTGGCACCGAGCAAGGACAGACCCACTAGAGAGCAGCAGGCTGGGGATGCCGGTCCCTGCGTGCATCCACCACTTGGTGTGACGTGGCCATGGGACTTCAGTGTGTCCAGGAGTCGGGAGGGGCACAGAGGAGGCAGGAATGGGGCGATGGGGGAGCCAAACCCCTGCCAGTCGGAGCTTGGGGGCTCCTGTGCTGCTGCCAGTCCTGGAGGCCGCGGGCCAGTCGGGATCACACGGGCTCTGCAGAGCCAGGGAGAGGCTCACTTTTGTCTCCGCTGCTAATGAGACTGATACCAGCTGCTTCTTGTTCAACCAGTCTGACCATCCGGCCAAGCCAAAACTGATTCATTCATAAGAAAATGGAAAAGGAGATGGGCTCGGCACCAGCCCTGACTAATGGGGAACCCAGCCAACAACCTGCTGCTTCCACACCAGCCCCGCATCCTGCTTTTTTGGTTCAGCACCTTCCCAGATTCAAACGTCCAGAGGAAGCCTGAGCTTCGCCCCGGCACAGTCGGGTCATAAAGCAAGAGTTATCTGCTGCAAGAAGTCCCGGCGCGTGGCCAGGGGCTGGAATCACCCAGCTGTGCCTGACGTTTTGCAACAGTTAATTCCTGCTTCGGAAGCAGGGGAAAGATTAAAACTTTCAAAGACATCCCTTTCTGTGCTGCTCTGGCTCGCATCATCTTCCCAAACAGCTTTTGGGGGTTGTGTTTTCCTCCTCCTTCCCTCTTCACCCAGCAGTAGAAGTTTAAGTGCAGAAAAATTCTCCTTGCTGTAAAAACAGCTTTCTGTGGGCATTTTTTTTTTTTGGGGGGGGGTCATTTTTGTTTATGAGGCCAGTGGGACACAAACCAGGCGGGGGGGAGGCTGCAGATGGCGGGGCTGGGAAACCTGGATGATGCTGTCCCAAGGGAGGGAAACAAGCCCTGAAAAGCAGACAGAGGCTAATCTTATCTCCGGATGTAGATTAGGATGGGCCAGCGGGAGTTAACAGCCTGTCACAGGGGTCAAACCAGGACCTGAAGTACCTCCTCTCCAGGCTCTTCGGTTCACGCTTTGGTTGATGAGCTGAAGCAGGGCAGAGTTGAACAGCTTTCAAAAAATCTGCTGTGATTTCTTAGCTCTGGGCAACACATTTGATTTTACATGAATCTCCCTTAATAAAGGCCTTCTCCTAAAATGCAGATCCCAAGGGATTTTTAGCTCTCTCATTTAAAAGCCTGTGACACCATCTCCTGTCCCCAGACGACCTGAGTTTTTATCACCCGACCCTGCAGACACCAGGATGAGCACAGCAAAACCTCAGTTCTCGGCGAGAAACCCACGCTGGGTCTTGAAAAACCCCCACTTCCAAGGCAGAAAAACTCCTTGGGGCTGGGAAACGCCCCAAATCCTATGCTGGGAGTGCTCAGGCACCTCGATGGCACAGGGTTCCACGGGGACAGTGGAAAACTGTGAGCACGTGAGCCAGAGACAAGCAGAACTCTGGATATCAGGGCTGATGCCTCGCTCACCTCTCCCACACCACCAAATACGAAATGGGGGCACCGGTCAAAGGTTTCACACATGACATTGGGAGCAGAAAGGCCTGGTGCAAGGGCTTTAGGTGCACCCCTGGCTGTGCCTCCCCGGGGCATCCACACACACTGAGCATTAGCTCTGTGCCCTCGTGCAGCAGCGAGCGTGCACCCCACACCTGCTGAGCGGGACAGGAAAAACCTGCGAGGGATGGAAATCACGTTCCCAAGGTGCAAGGGAAAAGCCGTCCAGAAAGTGGTTGACAACAGCTCTGTCAGTCCTTGCCTTTTCCCCTGCCAGGCTGGTTTCTCACACACTGTGAACCAGCTTCCCTGGCACTGGGGTGGTGGGCACAGCTTTCGTTTAATGCTGAATTTCCCCATGGGGAGGGGACACGGTGGGGTAAGGGCAGGAGGAGCCCCACAAAGACCTCAAACCTCCAGCAGTGCCGAGACCCCAGTGAGTTCATTTCAAAAAAAAGAATAAAGAAAAACCCAACACTGCCCATATTCTCTCCTTGGCAACGGCCTATCTCAATAGCACTCCTATTATTATCCTCTGCAATTAAGTGATCAAGCTGTAATTGCCTTATCTGATAGAGCTGGGCATGGCAGCGAGGCAGGAGCTGGCCTCTGTATCCCCTCCGGTTGGGTTTATGGGGCTGATGGCATCACCCTGTTCCACAAGCATCCTCCTGCTCGACAGACAGATGGACAGACAGGACCCCACAGCAGCACTGGGCTCCCTCACCCCGAAGCTGGGGCAGCAGCATTGCCCCAGTGCCTGTTCAATGCCCACTTCCATCCCCACTGGGCACCCAGGGAGGTTCCAACCAGGGGATGGTCCCATCCTCTGGCCAGGATGGGAGCACAGGGAATGAAAGGGGCAGCTTTGAATTGCTCTGACTGTGGGAAGGGAGAAGCAGACGGCGGAGGGACCAAAGTGCAAACACACAGCAGCAGCTGCTCCCCGGCCCTTCCCACATTCCTGCCTCAGCATCCTGGGGAGCAGTGTGTGACCAGGCACCCGGCAGAGCCTGCCAGAGGCCAGAGCACTGTGGGATCAGCCCTCCAGGACAGGATTCGGCAGGCTCAGCCACACCAGTGGGATCAGGGCACTGGGTTTGGAGGAGGTGAGCCCAGTTTCCCAGCACGGCCCCTCGGTGTGCCGAGCAAAGCCACACAAGAAGCCCAACTTGGTATTTCCATCCACATGGTCATCCCCTCTGACAGAGCTCTGATGGGCTATGGCATCCTTCCCAACACCACCAGCCCTGATTTAAGCCGGTTTGAAATGTGGAGTCCCCAAAATCCTGATTCTTGCCATTTTTCCAAACCTTTTCGTATTTGACCTCAGCACTGCTCCTGACCCCACGAGCTGCCGGCGGAGCCTTTAGGAAGGAAAAGTAAAGCCCTTCCAAATCCCCCCCGCGTGACCGTTGCCCAAATATGCCCCAAATCCACCCGGCCAGCCAAGAGTGAAGCCACCCAATGCCCAATTCCCGGCACCCCCAGCCCAGGGGCCGAGGCGAGGGGCACCCAGCCCGTGCCCCTCTGCCAGGGCGAGCAGGCTCCTGCCGGGGAGCAGCCACAAGAAAGGCCGATGCAAATCGCATCGTTAGCATTCTTTCCGTTTTAATAACCCAAGGTGTTACCAGCAACACTGTTACTGATTTTTATCTCCGCAGCTCCTTTTAAGAGCTCCAATTTGTTTTTCTTGGAGATCTCATTCCGTTTCATTAAAAGCCGACACCGAGGAGGGAAAAGGAGACATTCTGGGCCCAGAACAAAAATATCCCGTTTAAATACCCCGTATTATTTTCTTGGAAACGCTTCTCCGTTGACTTTAATTAAGCTCTCCCCGGGCTCGCGAGCTTGGCGTGCTTGGCTCTCAGGCGGGTTTAATCCCAGGCAAGCTCCCCACAGCCCCAGTTCCACAAATCTTAGGGGACAAATTGGGCTCTGCTAGAACACGTGGATTAACAGCTGGCCCACCATCAAGAACATCCTGACGTCACCTTTTCGTCACTGTTCACGGAGCGAGCACGCGGCCTGACTGCCCCGCTCACTGCACTGGCAGACCCAAAAAGCAGCTTTTTAATTCTCTCTTATTATTTTTTTAATGTCCTTGTGGTGCTGGGGATGGAATGGGGAGATCCATCTCCCATGCCTGATGATGTCCCAGTGCTATCAGAGGAGGGATGGTGGCCACAACCCGGCCCTGGTGGCCACGGTGCCGCTGCTGAGCCTTGTGCAATTGCACCGGGTGCTGCCGTAATATCAATAATTATCCCCCCCATGGTAGAAGGAAGCTCTTTAAGATGATTGCAAAGCTAAACACTCCAAAAGTTGGGAAATCCCAGGAGGGAGCTTGTCTGGGCATCATCTGGTGCATACCCATTATGTAATTACCGTCAATTTTTAATCACAGATGATTCTTTTCCGTCGGACCCGATGCAGACGGAGCACGGGAGGCACAACCCTCACTTGAGGAGCTGCCACTAGACCCGACTCCCACCTCAGTGGGCTCCACCTTTACCAACCGAGCTGCCACTGCTTTGCTCAGGGGTTGTACAAACCCTTCAATCAAAACCCCCAGCTCTTGGCAAGCACCAACATCCCCCTGAGAGGGAAGGATTTTACACACAGGATCTGCGGGTGGACAGATTAAGGCCAAGAGCTTGAAACAAGAGCTTTGTTTTGGTGCCTGACATGAGATGGCCAAGAAAAGGGCTTTTGGGGATGCCACTGGGCAGGGCAGCTGCGTGCCCTGGGGTCCCTGGCCAATTGGTCCCCAGGATGGGGCGGTGGGGAGGGGCTCAGGGCAGGTTCCTTCACTGCAGGCACTGTGGTAGGGTTGTTTCTCCTCCCCGAGCAGGGCCCCGGTGTTTGCTCGGGGCGAACCCCAACAAGTCAGCCCATGCAGTGGGGCCTGTGCAGCTCCAGCAGCACATGGGGCTTCCCTGCCCCGGGACACGCAGCTGCCAGCCCCGCTCCCTGCTCTGCATGGCATCCTCGAATGGCTGGGCTTGGAAAAGACCTTGAAGGCCATCCAGTTCCAACACCCTGCCATGGGCAGGGACACCTTCCCTAGACCAGTTTGCTCAACTCGCGGTCTGACCTGGCCATGGCAAAGCAAGGCAAAAACCATCACTGAGCTGCTAAATCCAAACCCAGAGCCCAAAAACCCCCAAAGATGGGGAGAATCAGGGTCAGGTGAGCTCGCCTCCTCCAATGTAAGGTTTTGCAGAGCAGATTCTCCCAAAACCACACTGCTGGCAGAACTGACCCCAAAACACCCCCTCCGTGTGGCACTGGGACAGCAGGACACAGTGCCAGGAGGTCACATTACAGCAGTGCAGTGCAATGCTCTTCCCTCTGCACCCTGGGGGATGCAGGGATGTAGGTATGGGGTATCTCCAGCCTGGAGCTCCCCTGGAGTGTGTGCAAAGCAAAGGTGCAAAGGAGTGATGGGCTTCAGCTGCCCCATCACTTGGTGATCCCTCTTGATGATCCCACATGAGCCCAGGAGGTTTGTTCAGAGCACACAGACCGTGGCACGGCATGGCATGGCGTGGCATGGCGTGGCATGGTGTGGCATGGCATGGCATGGCATGGCACAGCTTCCAGGCATGCCCAAGATGAGTTCCAGCAAAACAACTCACCACAGGCACAGGGCTGTGACCTGACAGCCATTCCCAAGGGTTTTCCCCATGCTTCGCCCTACTCTGGCTCTCCAGGGATGTGCTGAGGGCAGGGGAAGCTCTTGCATCAGGTACTGTTGGAGGGATCCGCAAATAAAAGGGCAACGGGAGGGAGAGGAAAAAAAAAACCCCGAAAACACGCTAATGGCACGCAGGGCTGTGCCAGCCTCGCCGGCTGCATCCCGGCCCCGCTGCCCGGGGTGGATCCGGCGGAGCAGGGCACGGAGCCGCGGGCGGGCAGAGCTGCGGGCAGGGCAGCCCCGCCGGCCCCGCAGCTGGCAGGACCTGTTGTGCGAGGTGCCTGGGAGAGATTGGAATGGCTCGCGCCTGCGAGCGTGTTGCAGCAATTCCCAGCACACGTCATGTGGGTTTTGCAACCGCCCCGACTGTTTGTGGATGTAGGGAAAGAGCCCGGAGAGCGCCGAGCCCCGCGGTGCCCGCGGCGGGCACGGGCAGCACCCGGCGGGACAGCCGGGCATGGCTCCCGGCGATGCCCAGCCTGGCACACACCTCTGCACCGGGCCTTTTCCAGCAGGAGTGGAGGCCAAAAGGCAGCGTCTCCTTCTCTGGCAATAGGGAATAATCAATCCTTTGAGAAAGAGCAAGGGAAAACCCAACAAATCCCTGCTCTGATGGGTGCAGCAGCATATTTGTACGCGTGTTGTATCGGTATAAAGGAGGTGCCCAGTCCTCTTGCCACCCATTGCCCTGGTGATGCCATGGACACACACACTTGTGGCTGGGGAAAGTGATCCCTCAGGGAAACTGCTGGCTGCAAGGTGTGGGTGCCTGGCCATTCCCCCCCTTGCAAATGCCTGGTGGCATCCTCCTCCACGCTCTGCCCAGCTCGTAGGAAACCCCTGGGGGCTCATCATTCCAAAAAAAGTGAGTGGGAGAGACCGAGGTATTTGGGGGCATGCCAGAAAATTCCATATGGCACCCGGACACCAGCCAAAAGTGGGCCAAATCCCAGTGTGGTTGGGCTCAGTGATCTTAGAGGTCTCTTCCAACCTATTCCACCATTACTGACTCAGGGTGGAGCCTCATTTCTTTCCAGGAAGGGGCCGCAGCTTTGGGAGCCCACGGTGGGGGAGATGGGCAAGAGGAAGCGCCCGTGGCACTGACCCAAACACCGCCAAGGTCCCCGACGGCCGCGCTGTCCCCGCTGCTGGCACTGCCACCCTGCCTTGGCTGAGATCCCGAGGAGTCACCGCGATGAAACAGCAAAAGGCTACCCTGGCCTTGTGTCGAGACGGTGCCAACTGATCCGAACTCCACCAAGTGAAGTGGCCACCAATGCCACCATCCCGCCAGGATCAGCTCCCTGTTGGCACAGCAGGGGCAGCGCTTGTTTGTTGCCACCCATGTCCCCAGTGGGAATTTCCCCCCTGCACACCATGGGATTAAAAAAATCAGCCCTGAGATGGTGAAATCTCAGGTAATTCCTCCCTCCCCAAACACCCTTCCAAAGCCCACGGGGAATTCAGCAGCTCTGGCTCCATATCCACCCACCCTGATGGTCCCCATCGTGCCACCAGATACTTTGGAAGGCTGGTATATGGTGGGATGGGGGGACTGATGGTGTCGCCCCATGAGCAGACACGTGTTGGGTAGGGATGAGGGAGGGAGGGAGGGAGGGAGGGAGGGAGGGAGGGAGAGGAGCGGAGCTGTCCCAGGACACGGGTGGGTGACAACACCCACCTGAGCTATGCACAGCCAGCCCTGCGGGCACTGCCAGCAAGGTCAGCGGCGCCTTCCGGCTAAGGGCTCCCACCCAACCTGAAGGATTAGGTCTATTTTAAGGTGTTGGATGTGAACTATCCCAGCTGAAGGTCGGCTTCCAGCTGCTGAGGGTTCTTAAGGAAATTCAAGGGTGACTTGTCAAACTTCTGGACTCCTCCACCAAACAGGGAGTGGAGCTGTTCCTTTGCTGCTGCCCCCGACAGCCCCACGATGCTGGATCGCATCACACCCGTCTCACCTCACACCTTCACATCCATCCCAGTCCCACACCCTGCAGCATCGCCCCCTTCACCCTGAATCCCTTCTCCTTACCTTCCTCCTCCTCTCAGCCCAGTCTCAGTGATGGACCCACACCCTGCACCATTGCCCCCTTCACCCTCCAATACCTCCTCCTTCTCTTCCTCCTCCTCTCAACGCAGTCTCAGTGATGGAGCTGCAACCTGGCACCTTCAAAATTCAACCTGCCATCAAATCCCCATGAGATGAAGGTGGTTTTGCTTGTTTAGCTGCAAATAAAAGGACCAAAAAAACCTGAACCTCCAAACCAACTGCAAAACTCCACATCCTACTTCTTCATATGCCACAGCGAGGTCACAGGAGCTGCCACCACTCGAGGCCACCAGGAAACACGACTGAGAGTGGAGCATCTCCTTGGCTGGCTGGTGGAGGACACTTAAAAATAAGCAAAACCCCACTAAAATGTCAAGTGTGCTGGCTGAGAGGGCCCCTGCAGTCTTGAAAAACAAGAACCTCCCTTAGAAACAGCATTCTGGCCTCCTAATAACCTTAATCGCTCCCGACAGCCCCAAGAACCAGGTTTAACAACATGACTGGGCTTTGTTTGCCTGTCAGGCTGCTTTATCTCACACGGCACCTTAGCAATCAGCTCAGGCAACAAAAACCCGGTTCCTCTAAAATTCACCCCGTCTCCCTGTGATCACAAGCTCCAGCTCCCAAAACAGAGGGAGCTGAGCCAGGGAAGAGCCTGGTGCTGGCACATTTGGCATCCCAACACAGGAACCCCCCCAGTAGAGCTGGGAAAGCTCCGTGGTGCCCTTTGTACTCTCCAGCTAGCAGGGATGGATAATAAAAACATCTTTTTTATCTCTTTTTGCTGGATTTACATCCCCATCTGCGCTATGTAAATATTGTTCATGTCAGTGCATCCCTCCATGGGGTTAGGAGGAGGGTTGGAAACCCAGATGGACACGGGAAAGGCACGAGGAATGCTGAGGTCCACAGCACCCTCAGCCAAAGCATCTGTGAAATGGGGCCAGCACAGCTCCCCCAGCAATTAATAAAAGCTCCAAATCCTGCAGATTTGGGTAAGAAGGTGACAACCACAGTGTCCCCTTCAGGGGATGGGAGCCTCCCAAGCACCAGCGCTGGGCACTGACCCCCATATCACAGCTTAGTTGGGATCATTTCCAATAATTATCTCTTGCAATCGAAAGCAGCATGACCAGCAGGTTGAGGGAGGGGATTCTCCTGCTCTGCTCTGGTGAGAACCCTCCCTGCTGCGTGCTGCATCCAGCTCTGGGACCACCAACAAAAGAAGGACGTGGAGCTGCTGGAGCGAGTCCAGAGCAGGACACAAAGATGCTCAAAGGCTGGAGCACCTCTTGCTCTGGAGATTGGCTGAGACAGCTGGGGGTGTTCAGCCTGGAGCAGGGAGACCTTAGAGACCTCTGGGAGCTCCCAGAGAAGTGGAGAGGGACTTTGGACAGGGGGCTGGTGTGACAGGATGAGGGGGGACAGCTTCAGACTGCCAGAGGGCAGAGTTAGGTGGGATATTGGGAAGAAATTCTTCCCTGGGAGGATGGGCAGGCCCTGGCACAGGTTGGGCAGAGAAGCTGTGGCTGCCCCATCCCTGGAAGTGTCCAAGGCC
>JAWWTY010000138.1:18133202-18145755 GCA_035222235.1 Margarornis squamiger
AGGTTGGGCAGAGAAGCTGTGGCTGCCCCATCCCTGGAAGTGTCCAAGGCCAGGTTGGATGGGGCTTGGAGCACCCTAGGATAGTGGGAGGTGTCCCTGCCCATGGCAGGGGGATGAAACTGGAACTGGATGGTCTTCAAGGTCACTTCCAACCCAAACCATTCTGTGATTTACCCTCACCTTGGGGTTTCTCTTCTCAGCTCCTCAAGCTTCAGCCATGCACACCCACCCAGGGATTCTTCAGCCCAGAGAGGAGTCCATGGCTTCTCCTTTCCATCTTTCATAGGACTGTTAGCACTGAAATGCTTTACCTTCTCCAAGAACAAACTCATGAGTTCTTACCAAGCCCCCATTACAACGCTGGAGTAAAACCAGCCTTTTCCAGCGATGCTCACCTGTCCTAAGGATGTGAGATCAATGCTCCTGGAGACACTTCCTACTGAAACACATGGAAATTCAGGAATGCCTTGGCTGACAGCAGCTATGATAAGATATGGTAAGTCCAGGACCATGGTCCATGCAGCAGTTCAGCTTTCCCAGGCACAGGGAAGTGCAGCAGCCTCATGTCTGGAGTTGGACTAAAGGGGGGAATCTACTCCCTAAAGTTCCTGCAGAGAACACACGGATGGGCTCAGAGGAGCTGCAGCCAAACCGGACCAGCTCCTCAGGCCATCTCTCCAAGTGCTTGCAGCTTCATTTCCAGGAACCAAAACATTAAATATTAAGCAAAGAGAGTTAATCTATACCTGGGGTATTGACACAAAGCGGAGGAGGGGAGAAGAAAAAGATAAATAGACATTTCAAAAAAAAAACATATCTATGTGCCCATGCAGGCTGTCCCACTGGGGCTTTCCAGACCTCGAGAGTGGCTCCAAGGGTGCTTTTGGAGGAGTAAGATGCACCAAGAAGCTCTCCCAGCACTCCCCAGGACACCAGAGCACCCTGTTGGGACCCTCACCCCAGGACACCAGAGCACCCTGTTGGGACCCTCAGGTGGCTCAGGTGCAAGCAGGACCTCCTTGGCTGAGGGCAGAGCCCTGGTCAGAGTCCAGGTCACCTTGTGCTCACCTCTCCCGAGGTTGGCACAGCATCCAAGCAGCAGCAGAGCAGGCATTGATTTAAGGAGGTCAATGCCCAGTTAATGCTTACTAGGATGGCTCATCCGCCCCTTGGCTCAGTGTCAGCCTGCACCTTGTGGGAGCAGCAGCAGGGTGGCCATGCCCCACGGATCCCTCAGCACCAGAAGGAGCCTCATACAACTGGAGGGAAACGCCACCATTCACCTCCCAGCAAACACTCTCCGGCATCACTCACCACCTCTCCAGCAGAGCAGAAAGAGATTTTTTTTTATGTTTTTTTTCTGGCTGAGTGCTCACACGTATATTTTTATTTTATTTTTTTTTTTTTATTATTCCGGTCTCAGCATTCCTCTGCTCCCCTCTAAAGAAAACAAACCCGAAAGCACAGAGTGTGCCTTGAAAAGGTGCCGGCTGCGGCGCCCCGCGGGGAAGGGGCACGCGGTGGTCGCAGCAGCCCGCCCGGCCCGGCCCGCCGCCGCTTGTTGATATAGGCAGCACAGTATATTTCTTTAAAGAGCCGACCCTATGCATTCGATGCATTTTATGCGAGAGGGTTTGTTTTCAAAGCCTGACCCCAGACCTGAACTCCACGGATCCTGCGTCTCTCAAGATCAAACGCGAGAAAACGTGACCAATGCAAACAAGAAACAAACCTTGATAATTATAGCCGGGGCGGCTATTGTTTAGTGCAGACTAGCACCCGCTTTAGCATAAACATAACCCTATTTTTAAAGGGATGCCTGACCAGCTGACAGCATCGCTCCCCATTTTGCCTCCAAATCCCCTCTTTGATACAAAGCCACCTCCTCGAGGCCAGAGAGGAGCTTTAAGAGCAGACACAAAAGGCTAAGCCATGCCCACAGCCGTAGTGGATGCCGGTGCCGGAGCAGGGAGCTGATCCTCATCCCCCCCGACCTGCTGCCGGTTGGCGGGGGATGAGGAGCACCCTGGGGCCCGGCTGCTGCTTGCAGCTGGCAGGATCACACCGCCGGGGGACAAACAGCCAGCCCCGCTCTTTTCAGGAAGGCCACATCACTTTTAGCGCTTGGAGAGGAGCTACAATATTTTCCTGATTATGTTTGCACGCAAACGAGCGCCGCGGGGAAATTATGCAATGCTGAGCGGGGAGGAGTGGGAGCGAGGGAGGGAGGGAGGGAGGAAGGGCTGCAGGGGGGGCCCCCACGCTGCACCCCGCTGCCCTCGGCCCCAGCCAGCGCAGCTGCAGCCCCCGAGGTGCCGCACATGGGCTCCAGCACCGCCGCCTCTCGCCCCCGCCGCCGGAGCCCCCGCGCCGCAAACCCCGAGCACCGAGCGCTCAGCACGGGTTACGAACGGCCCCTTCATCGAGCACCCGCACCACAATGCATATATTCGTCTCCCAGGCAATTTCATTACCGAGCCCGGCTTCACCTCGCACACCCACACGCCTCTCTTCTTCGAGGCCTCTGTGCGGTCGTAGCCTTAAATAAATAGATGGCAGGAGCAAGAGAGAGATGCTGACTCCCACAACCTCTGTCTTGGGCACGGAGCATTTAAACCACCAGGACTCGCAGCATTTAATTTCTTTTGTTAGCGCTTCTACCTTTAGAGCTCTGCCTTAGGCTTTCTAGATACGATCACAGGGAGCAGGAAACAGATCGCTACACGATGAGCTTCCTGGGCATCACACAGCACACACACACACACACACTCACAGCCCATCAATCACCCTAATTACAACCGGCCACACGTCCACCGCTCCTGGCGCACTCCCTTACTGCCCGTAATTACAGGGTCACATCCCTTCCCTGGTAACAGTACCACGGAGTTAATTTGTGAGCTGGAGATGCGGGGTATCTTGGAATGAATTTCATCCTGGGGCGCTCAGCAGTCCCGCGTCCGCTCAGGGCGGGACCGCGGCCAGCGCTGCTCCCCAAAACACGGCTGGAAGGTCCTCGCACAACCCTGGCACTCGTCCCTCTGCAATACTCCCCTCGTTTGGTTTCTGGCTGCTGCCCGCATCCCATCCAGAGTCAGGACAGCACCACAAGCGGGTTCCCTTCAACGTCAAGTGCTTGTCTCCACCCGCCAGATAAAAGCAAGGTGGGCCACGGGTGTCCACCACAGGGATGGATATGATCTTCAGGGGACGACAGTGGGACCTGGGACAAGGGTGGGCCTCCCGACACCAGTGTCCGACTGGGACCAGCACCTCAGCAGGCTGGTGTCCCTCTGCCAAGCCTACTTCAACAGCAGGCTATTGGCAGCGAGAAACGTTCCTTTTCTCTGTGTTAACACTATCCAGTCTGCATCCTGGCCAGGCTCGTAGGTCTTACCAAAACACACAACTGGATGCAGTCCACGGATCTTGCTTTTAAGGGCTGTGAACCGCTGGAGACCCCGCGCCGCCCTCGGTGTGACCGCGCCGGCAGCGCTGCCAGCCCTGCCCTGCGCCGGCTTTCGCACTGAATGGATAGGGCTCGGAGGAAGCGCGTCGGCGAGGCAGATGCTCTCCTGCAGCCACCCCCGGCCAACCAGGCAGACAGACGGAAAGCTTGAAACCCCATAAAATACACCAATAATAATGAAAACTAGAGGGGGTGGCTCGCACCCGGCAGCTGATTCACCAGCGTTGCTCTCCTTACCCCAAGACACACCGGCAGGACAAGCTAAGGGCGTGCTTTTCAGCCGAATTACTTTTAATTGAGTACATCGGAGCTTAGAAACACATGATGCTGTCGGAGATAAATATAGCCACGGCTACGAGGATAGAGGGGGCAGGGAGCAATCGCGGTTCAGCAGAGCCGAGAAGGAGCTCCCAGCTCCGGGAGGCGCCGCCGCACCTTCCCCGCACCTTCCCCGCTCCGCTCGGGCACCCCCCGCCCGCCCTGCCCGGCCCTGGGAAAGGGGCCACGGAGCCCGTACCTGTCTTAAACTCCAGCGCCGGGTCCTGCTTTTCCTCGCCCAGGTCGCTCTGCAGCATCATGTAGATGATCCCGAAGGAGTTGTGGATGCCGAAGATGGAGCCGTTGCACCAGGCGGCGGCGAAGACCACCACCCAGCCGAAGCCGCCCTCGGGGGGCTGGAAGGGCGCGGCGGCCCCGCTCGGCCCCCGCTCAGTCCCGGTCCCGGTCCCGGTGCCGGTCCCGGTCCCGGTGTCAGTCCCGGTCCCGGTCCCGGTCCCAGTCTCGGCCCCAACCCCGGGCTCGGCCCCGGCCCCGGGCTCGCTCTCTCCCTCCGCCGCCGCCGGCACCTTCTCGTCGCGTTGCGCCATCGCGGCCGCGCTCCGGCCGCCGCCCGCCGCCCGACTGCCCCGCAGCCGGTCCCACATGCCCGCCGCCCCCCCTGGCCGGCCCCCCCGCCCGCCCCCTCCTGCCGCAGCCTCACTCCCCGCCTCCCCTCCGCCGCCTCCATCCTCCTCCTCCTCCTCCATCGCGCCGCTCGGCCCCCGCGCCCCTACCTGCCTGCCCGCGCCCCCCCGGCCCGTCCCGCCCGAGGGGCTCAAAGGCGGCCCCGGGCCCGGCCGCGGCCCCGCATCATCGCCCGCATCGCCCGCATCGCCCGCCGCGCCGCCCCCGCCGCCGCATCCTGCGGAGGGCCCAGCCCGGGGCGGGCCCCCGACAGCGCCGCCCCCGCGGGGCCCGCCGGGCGAGGGGGGAGGCACGGCGGGATGGGGTGGGATGGGGTGGGGTGAGATGGGACGGGGTGGGGTGGGGTGGGGTGAGATGGGACGGGGTGGGGTGAGATGGGGTGGGATGGGGTGGGATGGGAGAGCCGCCGCTCCCCCCGGAACGCCGGCCCCGGGATGCGGGAGCGCCCCGCGGGCGCGGCCGGAGGGGCTGGCGGGGGATGCTGCCGCTCCCCTTGGCCCCGCGGCGAAGCCCCGGGAGCCGCCCTAGCAGGTGGCAAAACACCCGGCCGAGGGGATGTGTTTCCTTCGCGCCGGGGTTCCCGGCGGGATGTTTGACATCCCCTGTCCCGGAAAGTTTGGGGAGTGTTTTGGGAAGACCAGCCCAGCGCCTTGCTGCGGGGAGCCGCCGCCTTCGCCCCGGCAGAGGGATGTTCTCAGGGCCACGGGCCACCCCACCTTGCCTTCTCCGGGCGGGAGAGCAGCGGCCACCCGAACCCCGTGCTTTTGGCAGCTGTTCCCTCGCCTCCGCCTCGTTCTGCAGCGAGATCTGCCTTTTCTCTTCTTTCAATAAATAATTACAAACCCACCAATATATTAAAGCCTGTCTTTTCACACGCTGAAGGTATTTACGCTTTCATATATGCCAAGTCTGAGTTATTATTCTTTCTTTCCCCTAATGGCTGTGTCAGTGTCAGATTCCTATCAGGGTAAAATAATACATCCCAACCTCCCGCTGCTCTTTCTTTACCTCCAGGGATATTAATTACAGGGCAGGGTGCGGAGCCGGCAGGGAGGCGGCAGCAGGGCCGCATCGCCTCCCTGCCTCTCCCGCCGCCCAGAGCAGCACCGGGCCACGGGCTGCGGGCTGGGAAGGCGCTTGTCTGCGTGCTGCGGCTCGCCGGGCTTGCCGAAGCCCCTCTGGGACATGGCCACGGCCGGGAAAACCTCTGCCCGGCCTGCCCGCCTGCTCCCGACTGCAAATCACTGCCAGCTCCGTGGCCATCCGCTTCCTCCCACCCAGAGGATGAGGAGCGGTGGCTCTCCCTGGCTCCCAGCAGCCTGTGTGAGCCGAGCCACAGGGATGCAGCGATGGGAGCCGCGGCTTCCTCCCCTCGCCTCCCCGCTTGGCCGCCGCGCCGATGAATGAGCCCCAGTCGCCCTCCCCGGCGGGGTGCCCGGCGGGAACGCCACGCTCAGGTCAGGCTCGCTGCTGGAGGAACTGCATTTTTATTTCCCTTCCTCTCTGGTGGAGTCTCCTCCCCGGATCCCCATCTCCACAGCGCGGCCGGGGGAGGCTTGGGAGGCTTGGGAGCATCTTCCACTGCCCTCTGCCGACACAACAAGCAGCGAAATTTTAATATCCATATCAACCAGAAAGCCAGCTGAGGTTGCTGGCCTGCTGGGTTTATTTTGGTAGGGAGAGAAAGGATTTGAGGTACCCTGGACGGTGCGCAGGGAAGCTGCTCCCCAAAACACTAATTCCCAAGAGCAGCAGAGATGGGGCTGGATTAAAAGCAGCAGTGAGAGAGTGAGAGAACCCTTTGCCATAGCACACACTGTGTCATGGAGGCCTCTCCCCCCTGGATTGCACAGGGATCTCGTGGAGTGGGAAGCAGGAGGTTAATTTTCCTGTGGAACTTGAGCCAGACACCAAAACCAGGGAGAAGTATCTCTCCTGGATGTTGACTGCACAGTGACTTGACAGAGCATTTTCTGGCTCAGGCATCACTGGGCTGGACTGGACAACACCTGTGGGACTGGGGAGTAAAAACACAGGAGGAGCTGAAAAAAGTGGGGGTTAAAGGTCTGGGCTGTGTGAGATGATGGAGGTTTCATCCAGGAGGGAGATGCAGCCGGGAAAGCTCTGGCAGCAACAGGCAGGAACAGCTCTGCCTGTTGTAAGACCATGGAACATCCCACCCAGAGGGTCTGCAGGTCCATAAGCACAAGATGAATGAAACACTGAGGAAAACCAGATAAAGCTGCTCTGCCCTGGTCGAACTCAGTGATAAAACACCCTTCCGTGTCTGTGACATGGTTTTCCTCAAAGCCCCTGGCCTGCCAGCTCTATAAGTGATGTGGGGGATGGCAGTGGCATAGCTTGGCTCCCTGGATACACACCCCTGGCTGTCAGCAGCACGTCCTTGTCTCCAAAATGTGGTGCCAGAGCCTCTTTGGGGAGGAGTCACCCAGTGGAAATATCTCTGCAAACACCTTGGGAAGGGTTGTGGTGGAATGTGACCTCAGTGGAGAATAGCAAATTCCCGGCACCTTTGCCACCTGCCTTTGTTTTGGTGGGTGTTGTGCAGTGGCACAGGGACACGTAGGGTTGTCCTGAGGACAAAATGTTGCTGGCAGCATCTGTTGGGTGGCCAAAAGCTCTGGGGAAACATCTTTGGTGGCAACCAGCTCCCAGCAGAGACATTCACATGCTGGGCACTCCCCCTGCCCATCATTATCCATGCTGCTTTTTTTAGATTTTAGGTGTAGTTAAGACAGCTCTTACATCTGGCCTGACAGAGCCAACAAATACACTGTCCCCGAGGAGTGGGAGATCTGAGGCAGCCTGAGGGACAGGGCAGCAGTCTCTCACTGGCAGGGATGCTGGGATGCAGGGTCTGGAGCCCACGGGAGAGGCAGTGAGAGGATCAGCACACTCCGACTGACCTTCTCAATGTTTGGAATCAAAAACATCAGAGATGGCCTTTTCCACCTTGTTAGTGAGATCCAAGTGGATCCTACTTAGCCTGGCTGAAAACTGAGACAACTTTAAAATGCTGTTTTGAGCAGTGGGTTTTCAGGGGCACCGTGTGCCACTGAGCGCTGAGTTTGTCTTTGTTTTGGCAGTGGAAATCACAGCACCACGTTCGCTCCAGTGGTTTCAGGCTGGGTGGGGAATGTGGTCTGGCTCAGCCATGGCTGCTGCCCCACCTGATTTTCCATGCAGTTGAGCAAAAACACTCCTTGTGGCCCAAGCAGAGAAACGGGATGGAGCTGTGTGGTATTAAAGGCCTTCTGGAGCAGTAGAGCTGCCGGCTCACCTTCAGCCATCCGGGTGAAGAGGAGTGAAGGGCATTTTCTTCGCTGCTTTTCTATATTTCGTTTGAAAAAGGAACTACAAGGGCACGTTCCTGTGGGGAAGGGGAAGTTCCTGCCCTGAGCCACCAACCCCAACCACGATCCAGCCGCCAGTGGCCGCCCCAGCTCCGCTGAGTAACCCCACAGGACCTCGGCGCGAGGTGCCAGAGATGCTCTGCCGATGGGAAGAGCTCAAGCCGGCACACAAAGGAGGCAAGGATCCAGCTGTAAATTAATATTTTATAGAACACCGAGAAAAATCAGAGAGGCTAATTACAGCGATAATCATCGCAGCCGGGAGGCATTTCCACGGGAGTCAGGAATTACCCAGGATTACCTCAGCCCTCGCAGCGGCGTGCGCGGGAGGGGAGCGCGTGTGGCGGTGGCACGGCACCTGGCACTGCCTCCTGAGCCAACCGGGGGGGCTGCAACACGAACCCAGGAGCAGCCAGGTTTGGGCGGCCTCCTGGCATCCAACGTTTGGTTTCCTGAGCTCAGGGTGATGGAGCGGAGGTTGCTGGAGTCGCAGGGCTTGGGTGCTCACCTGGATGCCCCTGTGCCCGTTTGTCCCCCAGTGCCACGTGATGTGGGAGCCGTTGTTGACTCCAGGCTGCTTAAAACCCCAAGGGGTTCAGGGCATCACTAGCAAAAAAGGTTTGTGATGTGCCCTCAGGATAAGTTTTTCCCATGGTTCATTAATTTACTGGTAGTAATTGATATTTGCATAGTTTGTCTGGGGACAGAGTGAACTTCCCAGGAACAGAGCGAATTCCCCCAGGACAGAGTGAATTCCCCGTCAGCTTCTTGCTTCGGAAGGTGAGTGGCACAGCCCAACTCCAGCGTGGCATGAAGTTGGCTTCACGGTGCCCTTGGCAAGCCCAGAACTTCTCCAGGAGCCGCATGGCCAGGAGGCAAAGCCAGCCCAAACATCTCCAGGGCGAGCGGCTCTGGGAGCAGAGAGGCTTTGGTGGGTCTGGTTCACTCCCCTGAGCTCGAGCAGGAGGGCACTGCTGATGGGAGACCCAGCCTGCAAGTGGGACAGGGAAAAAACTTGGATCAAATCCCATGTCTGCTGCGCACAGAGCTGGGAAGAGCCTGCTCAGAGGTTGGTTCTGGGCTGGGGGTGCTGCTCAGGTCGGTGGGTGCTGCTGCCTGCCTGCACCCTGCCCTCGTCATGCTGCAGCACCCTGGAAATGGCAGGGACCAGACATAAAGCACCCCCTTCCACAGCCCTGGAAAGAGAAGCTCCTAATCTGGAGTTGGTAAAGATGCAGAGAAGCTCTGCAAGGACCTCCTGTGGACAGACCATCTGCCAAGACGTCCCCTCTCACATGGCCCAGCCGCCCCCTGAGGCTGCAGCGAGATGGGAGGGTCCCTGCACACAAGAATGGGGTTTGTGCTCCCTGGCTCCCGTCTGCCTTCTCCAGGAGCAGCTCCTGCCTTTCCCTGCCCGGCCCTGCAGTGTGGGGGCCAGATGGCCAAGCTGTGTGTGGGGCACCCCGGGCACGCTGCCCCCTCGCTTGCTGTGCCCTCCGAACTCCTGCGTGGGGTCGTTCACCCAGGAACACAGGACATCATGGCCCGGGGGCTCCTGGGGCTGAGTTCCGACGTGGTTGTGACACCCCCTGCATTTGCTCCCTGCAGTTTGAGGGTTCGTGATGCTCCTGCCGGCTCTGGCAGCACAGAGAGCCCCGGAGCTGCTCCAGGCAAGGGCTGGGGGTGACCGAGGGCTGCAGGCAGGGTCGGGCAGCTCCCACCTCGGGCACTGCACGCCATGGCAGAGGGGCTGCTCACACCTCCCGGCCAAAGGTGAGTCCTCCAAATCCCCGTCCCGGCGACGAGGTGATGCTGACACAGGCTGTGACGGTCCTGGGAGGAGCATCAGCCTGTCTCTCCCTGACCGCCTGCACTTCTGGCTCTCGTAGGATCAGGGAACACCTTCACTTCATTTTTTGAGATGACAACACCTCTGGTAGCACCAGTTCGTGCGCCAGCACCGAGGCTGCACAGCTGACCAGGGAGGTCAAGGATGAAGCCACAGGGTCCAGCCCGAGCATCCATGCGGCCCTGGCTGCTCCAGGAAGGGCCCTGGGGACACCCGCAGCAGGGGCTGAGGGAGGGGACATCAGGAGGGGCTGGCGTGGGCTGCAGACCTGCCTGGGCACAGCAAAGCTGCCCTGACACCGCTGCCCGCAAGAGACGGGCACTGCGCTGGGTAACACAGCCTTGTGCCACACGCCTCGTGGGTTGTCAGGGGGTGGCAGCTGTCCCTTTCGGGATGCCCTGGCCAAGGATCCAGGCGTGTTTGCCCTTCCTGACAAGCAGCGGGAGCGGTGGCAGCGGGGGCAGCCCCGCCGTGCTGCGGGCGGGGAGCTCAGCCCCGTTGCCTCTGCTCCTTCCCCGCAAACGCGGCTTAATCCAGCCCTGCAGCGCTCCGGAAAGGAATCAAAGCGTGAGTCAGCTCACTGCAAACCTCAGCCCGTGGCACGGATTATCCCTCGCGCTGCTGAAGTTCTTCCCCCACTCGCCTCGCTGGAAGGGAAAGAGGAAGCAAACACGTTTCCCACAGCCCGGCTCCTGCACAGCTAAAGGTACCTGGCTCGCCTGGCTCGCTCTGCCCTCTAGGAGCGGCTGGATTTCCAGCAGTCATGGAATCATGGAATCGTGGAATCGTTTGGGCTGGAAAAGCCCTCTGAGATCATTGAGTCCAAACATTCCCACAGCACAGACTGACCCGTGTCCCCAAATGCCACATCTACATGTCTTTTATAAATCCCCCCAGGGATGGGGGCTCCACCACTGCCCCGGGCAGCTGTGCCAGGGCTGGACAGCCCCTTCAGTGAAGAAATTTTCCCTGATATCCAATCTAAACCTCCCCTGACAGAGCTGGACACCATCTCCTCTTGTCCTGTTGCTTGGGAGCAGAGACCAACCCCGACCTGGGTCCCCCCTCCTGCCAGGGAGTTGAAGAAAAAGAGAAGGTCCCTCCTGAGCCTTCTTTTCTCCAGGCTGAGCCCCCACATGTCCCTCAGCTGCTCCTGGTGCTCCAGAGCTTTCTTCAGCTCCATCCCCTTCCCTGGGCACACTCCAGCACCTCAATGTCTTTTTCTTTTTTGTAGTGAGGGGCCCAGAACTGATGCCAGAATTTGAGGCCCTATTTCTTTGAGTGCCTTGCTCTGCTGCACCGCCAGCCTCCAGCCTGGAGCTCCTCTTGGCTGCCCTGGCTGGGCAAGGGCATGGCTAGGGGTTTGAGGAAGGGGCATGGGGTCACTGGAGCCTGGCCTGGCTCTGCTGGCATCCCTGGCATGGATACACAGCTGTCATGGGCAGAGCTGCATGGTTTTCCTGTAGTCTCAGCCCCTGAGTGAGTCACTCATGTCATTCCTTAGCCAGCCTGGAAAATCCCTGCCAGTCCCTGGGGCTGGAGTGTGGACAGATTCCCAGGAACAGGTTTGTGTGGGCTGAAGTGGCCTCAGAAAGGCAGAGCCCTGAGGTGAGGTTGAAGTAAAAGGTGTCCCTGACAGTGGCAGGGGCATTGGAACTGGATGGTCTTTAAGGTCTTTTCCAGCCCAAACCCTTCTAGGATTCTAGGACAGCCAAGCTTGGGTTTTGTTAGCTCCAGCTGAAGGCTTTGACCTGGTCTGGGACCAAGGAGCACCCAGGGGCTATGAAAAGAGGAGGGCTCTGACCCCAAACAAAGAGATGAGACCTCCCAACAACAAGATGAAGCCCCTGCAAACCTTTGCAGCAAATGGCACTTGAACATGGTCTAGCAGTGGCTCTGGGGCACGGAATCATGCAGTAGTGTGGGTTGGAGGGCACCTATAAAGGTCATCTAGTCCACACCCCTGCCATGGGCAGGGACACCTTCCACCAGACCAGGTTGTTCAGAGCCCTGTCCATGAACAATTCCAACGATGGGGCATCCACCACCTCCCTGGGCAACCTGTGCCAGGGCCTCACCACCCTCAATGTAAAAAACCCTTCTTCCTTACATCTAGTTTAAGCAGATCCTTTTTTATTTAAAAAAAAAACATCATCTCTTGTCCTGTCACAACAGGTCCTGCTAAAAAGTTCGTCACCATCTTTCTTGGAGCCCCTTTAGGCACTGCAAGGGGCTCTCAGGTCTCCCCAGATCCTTCTCTTCTCCAGGTGAACCCCCCCAGCTCTCCCAGCCCGGCTCCAGAGCAGAAGGGCTCCAACCCTCGGAGCATCTCCATGGCATGACCAAGGACGGGGCTGAAAATCCTCTGGTACCAGCAGCTGGTGACAGTGACAAGCTGAGGAGGAGGATGCTTTGCTTGGGGCTTTCAGCAAACCCCCCGACCGTCACCCTGGCACGGTTCTGATCCGTGGGGAGACGGACCCGAGAGCACCACCGGGCGCAGAAGCACGAAGGACACGGTGGTGATGCCAGACCTGGAGGAGACGATGTCCAAATTGCTCCCTCCCTCACCGGAGCATCCTTCCTGGAGAAGACGATGCCCAAATTGCTCCCTCCCTCACCGGAGCATCCTTCCTGCTCCTGCTCTCTCCGGCCGAAGGATTTCCAGCCGGATGGACCGAACCCTCACCTCGCGGCGAAAGGATGCGAAGCCACGGGAAATTCGGTATTTATACACATCGAGCAAACGCCGACCCCGCAGCCCGAGTTGCGAGGGCGGGCTCCGGGGTGCCGGGGCCGCTCGGGGGGCGCGGGGCTGGCCGTGCGGGGCGGAGCGGGGCGGGGGCGGTGGCGGTGGCGGTGGCGGAGGGGACACATGCGCTGTGCGCGCACTGCGGAGCG
>JAWWTY010000138.1:18168509-18179391 GCA_035222235.1 Margarornis squamiger
ACTCATTAACTCTGTCTGTCTGACCCCCATGCTGCACACTCATTCACACTGTCTGACCCCCATGTTGCACACTCATTCACACTGTCTGTCTGACCCCCATGTTGCACACTCATTAACTCTGTCTGTCTGACCCCCATGTTGCACACTCATTAACTCTGTCTGTCTGACCCCCATGCTGCACACTCATTCACACTGTCTGTCTGACCCCCATGCTGCACACCCCATAGTTTGTACATATGTGCCTGTGCCCAGATATTCTTCCCAAAGTAGGCCATGCTGTGTTACACAACCTGAAATGCTCAAATCCTCATGTGGGCCGATATAAAAGTGAATATTTAAATATTTTATCTAGCTTGGCAGACATTAAAAAAATACAATCCAGGTCACAGATGATTGAATTTCTCCTCTCTCAAGAGCACCAGAATTGGGCTGAGGAGATGCTCCCACACATTAAGGTATCGTGTTCCAGGTTAAAGTGTAACAGTGGCATTTCATTGCCAACGGACGATCACCGAGTGCCAAACGTTTAATGAGCCCAACTGATCTCCTGAGAGTTCCTCTTTCCATTTTATCTGCTTTCCCCTACTTGCCAATTTATGGGCATAGATTAAAGGTAATAAATATGACTGTCAAAGAGGGGAGAAACACCCTGAGTGCACACAGATGGATTGGGCTGGAGTTGGGGGAACAGTAAATTAGCCAGTTTGGTTCTGCTTGGGGATATTAATGGAAGGCTGTAGTCCTTGAGGTCCATCAGGAACCTCTCGGACATCTCTGGTTTGTCTAAAAAAGGACATTATGGGGAACACCATGCCCATGGTACATCTCTGAAGGTACTCCAGGTGTGAAGTGTGGTCTTACTCAAGTTTCTGAAGGTTGGTGGAAGTCTAGCAGTGTCCATCCCTGGCCTTGCACTCAGTGTCTCCTTGGTTTAGAGGGACCATTGCAGCTGGTTCTTGGTGCTGGTGGCTCTTAGAGGATTGGTGGCCTAAAGGAGGACTGGATTGGGTAGTTTCTAACTTCCCACCCTGGGAAGAAACCAGAGAGGAGTGAGGAGAGAGGAGTGAGCATCCCATCCCATAAGAGCTCCAGCTTTTGCAGCTGTTTTGTTTCGGGAAGGTTTTACTCCTGTGACAAACACGAGGCTGAACTTGGCTTCTCCAGGGAGCTCCCTTCTTCTAAGAGCCCTCAAATTTCCTCCCAGCAACTTTTCCATCTCTCTGTCCCTTTCAAGACACCCAAGAGCCTGAAGAGAAGCTTTGCAGGCTCCCCTGGGAGCAGAGCCTGAACGAACACCTTGGCTTTAATGATCACTGGAAGTTTTGCCTGGAGGGAGGCAGGTTGTAGCAGTGGTGGTGTTTTGGAGGGTGCCTTCCAGAGGTCCATGGCTGGCAGGAGCACAGTGGATGGACCCTGTTTGGCCATGGGAAGCACTCCCCACCATGGGGTGCTGGCAAGGGGAGCACAGGCTGTTCCTTTCACCAAGATTCCTGTTTTCCTGTAGTAGTAGTTATTTAGGGGTAAGGTTTTTTTCAGCTGGAATGTCACTTTACAGATTTAAAAAAAAAGAAAAAAAATAAAAATAAGGGCAAGGAATCTGTCCTGAGGAGTTTACAGTCTACAGCAAAGACCATATAACCTGCACTGCACTTTAGAAGCCTCAAATGCTCACTCCCCCATGAATTTACCCTTGAGGGGGCAGCAGCACCTCGAGGACTGCTGTCCCTTCCTTAGGTGACCCCTGAGCAGCACCACAACCACATCCCCCCACTGATGTCAGCAGGGGGGGCTCTCCTGCCCCTCCACCTCCCCCCTGCCAAAGTGCCTGAGCACAGTCCAGGAGTGCCAAGCCATGCTGGGTTTGTCTCTGAACGGGCCCCTGTGCCCTCGGGGCGGGCCTTTCCCAGTCCCCACGAAGCTGTGCTCTCTGATGGGACCATGGACGGGATGGGAAACGTGCCTGAAGGCACCACTGCCTGCCCAGCAGTTCATGTGATGGCCCTGAGCTCCTGCAAAATCTCCTCCTTCAGACACTTATAACTCAAACCTAGACTTGGACATATTTCAATCTATTTGAGAGCCAAAGGGTGGGGAGGGATTTGTGACTCTGATCTTCCTTGGACAAACTCCAGGGTTTCTAGGATCACTGTCTCAAGCTCTGCTTTCTCCAGGTGACAATCAAGCCTGCGTTTTGCTGAGGGAAGGAAGGGAAAAAAACCCCAAACAAAACCCCCAGTCAAGACCTTCAGGTTCTTTTTGTCCCAGAGCTTTCCGAAGGTGCCCGCAGGCAGGGTGGGAGGAGGACAGTGGGATGTTCCCAAGGGAGGACACCATCCTGCTGCTGTCACTAGGCTGAGGCAGAGCCCGCAGCAAGGCACGGGTTCTGGGTGAGGGAAACCCTCAGGCAAGACCTGGATGGAACATGCTTGGCCACAGTGTCCCCCAAGGCAGTGTTGGTGTGACTTTATCACACGAGTGTCTGTGTTAGAGACTGACAGTGCCCCGAGGGCACAGAGCCCTCCATAGCACTGCCTGATGGCAGGGCAGTGATGCCTCACCCTCCCATGGGCATCTCCTAATAGGGACCTTCCCCCGGGTTTCAGCCTTCCAGAGGTGCCTCTGTATTCTCTTGTTCTTCACAGGACCAGGTCTAAACCTGCAGCTGGTCATTGTGAGCCCAGGTTTGTGTGAAATGAGCCTTCTCCTGCACACCTTTCCCTCGGTGGTGATTCCAGGGCACTGGGCTGGCCCCGGGGGAACGTCCAGCCCAGTGGTAGCTCAGCACTCAGTTCTGTATAAAGCATTCAAGAGTGCAGAGAGGAGGGAAAAAGAATAGAAAGACAATAACCCAGCATTTCAGGTTGGTTTTTCTCCCACCACTCTGCACAGGGAAAATCCCCAGGTGGGTAAAAGCTGAGGGTAAAACCTGCAAAGCCATGAAGGGCAGTGGGGAAAATACATCTGCTCTTCATGTCGGTGTGGAACTCTGATTGAGTCAGATCCCAGGGAAGGCTTTGCCAGGGTAAGGATGGAGAAACTCTGAAAGAGGTCACAGAGGCTCTGCCATGGGAGGGCTTTGAGAAGCAGGTGGGCAAATGCCATGACCTTGTCGTGGTGAGATGCCCACAGAGCATCTGTTGAAACCTGATGTGTTTGTGGTTCTGCCTCATCCCCCTCCTCTGGGTGTCCCATCCCAGAGCATCTCCCATCAGCCAGGGCAGCTGCTTGGGCTCTCTCTTGGTTTTGGTGTTGACCCCTGAATGCAACAAAGGTAAAACTCCTGAGAGGGGAGGGTGTGAACTAGAAAACCAGCCAATGCAGCTGTTACTGCAGTATTTCAGCAGTTAGAAGGCAGCAGCTCTGGCAACCTGCTCCTCAGGGCCCTTCATGGTCCACAGACTGCAGTGGGTAAACCATGCTGGTAAATTAAGGTGGACAGTTTCAAAGTTACCCTTCGACTTGGGGTGGCTCAGTTGAGAAATCTAAAAATAAACCAACAAAAGCCTCCCTCACAAAACTAAAGAGCAAACCAACAACTTACCCCTGGTTTCCAGAAGGACAATTTGTTCCCTTCCCTTCCCCTGGCCCTCGAGGGAAGGTCAGAGCCAGTGACACATCCCAGCTCAGCACAAACAAAGCGGGTGCCACCACTTCCAAAAATCACATCCGAGAGAGTCAGTGTTCAAGACAAGGCAGAAAGAACCTCCTCCCACAGTGCAGCAAGGAGAGGGGTCTCCTGGCACTCTAGGAGGTGCTTTTGTCCCTGAAGGTCCCTTCCCCAGCTCAGGTGTTTGAAATCCCATTGACTTTCACCTCTTACCAGTGCTGGTCCATACCTGACACCTCAGCTGGAAACACTCCATAGAAAGTCATTTCTTACCATGGGAAACCCAACCCCAAACGTTGTGTCACTTTGAGCCTGGTGATGTTCCTGTGATGTCTGTTGAGGAGATGTTGACTCCCTGCTGGCAGCAGGATCAGCTTTGGCACAGTTCTGCTGGGTCTTCAGAATCACACTGTTCTGAGCATCAGCACCCCCCCTCTCACTGCCCTCCCCCCACCCCCACATTTAATTTTATACTGAGGTGTTTCAGCTCTACCTTTAGTTGTGGCCAGGTTTTGTCACCGCTCTTTGCGATGCTTTTCGTCTCAGAGCAGAGCAGATCAGGAAAAAGAAAGAAAATCATAGAATCCCAGAATGGTTTGGGTTGGAAGAGACCTCAAAGCACATCCAGTCCCACCCCCTGCCACGAGCAGGGACACCTCCCACTAGCCCAGGTTGCTCCAAGCCCCATCCAAGCCGCTTAAATCCCCACAAAAAAAACCCTCCGAACAAACCCTTTGGTTGGAAACCCATTCTGAGGGGGAATTTGGGTCTGATGGCTCTTCACCTTAATAGATTTCCTTAACTGGGGGGCTGCTTGACTTGTTGGGGGGGAATCTGAGGCAGGGTGACCCCAACCCTGCGTTGGGCTGGCACTTCCCTGCCCCTCCTTTGGGATGTGCCCCGTCCTACGTGGGGCTCCGTTCCCCCCAGGAATGTGGTGGGGACACAGCAGCGTGGCAGCTCCTCACTGACACAAGTGCCTTTCCTGGAGGTCCCTACACATGGCCAAGGAGCAGGGGCCTTCCTGGGGCAAAGGGCAGAGCTCACCTGGGCAGGAAACCTGGAGCTGCCCAGACCCCAAGGGACCCTCTGGGAATCCTCCTTCCTGCACAGGGGTGGGGTGGGGAGCAGGTTTTGGCCAACCCAAGGAAACCTGGTGTGGCAACCTCATGTCTGGGTGCACATGGCAGGGACAGGGCTGGTCCCCGAGAGGACATGTGAGGAGTGCAGGGAGGGGACACGTCACCACTTTGCTGTGGGACATGCACGTGCTGCTGGCTTTGCTGCTGCCGTGGGACAAGTGTTCAGGCTGAAGAGCCTTCCTGCTTCTCCTCCTTCTCCTGTCCATGCCAGGGCCTTTAGGCCAATGCCAGCTGCTGCATCAGGACAGGAGCCATCTCACTGCCAGGTTTCCATCCCCTTCGGAGTGAGTAGGGGCACAGGCACCTCTGGGTGAGGGCAGGTGCTGTAGGAGAGTCCCTTTGAGGGGCATGGGAGGTAGGTGAGGACCATGTGCTGTGCCCTGCACCCAGCAGGCTGGCCATCAAGGCACCTCCTTCCCCCCAGACCTCCTTGGCACTCCCCAAACTCGGCAGCTCTGAGCTGGGGACACCCGGAGCACCCGTGAGTGGCCTTTGCAAAAGCAGTTTGCTCCCCTTTTGGCACTGCCTGATCCTACACACAGCTCGGGCTGGTCTTTGTGGGGCTCAGCTCCAGCTCTGCAGGACTGGCACCGTGGGCACAGGGAGGTGCCAGCCCTGGAGCACCCTGTGGTGGCTTCCCAGGTGCTTCCTGAGCCTCCGTGGGGCTGCCCCGGTGCTCCTGCAGAAGGCATGTTTTTAATAAGGACACCAAGATGGCCCATGTCTCCTTCGGTTTGAGGGTTCACCGAAGGAGCTGGTGGGACAAAGACATCTCTCCTGAGGGAGGGTCACCTGGGCCAGGTCATGACTGAGTTCCCTAATTCTAGAGCTGAGATCAAAGAAGGACACGTTCACTGTCTGATGGGGTCTTGACCCACGTGCACTTAGTCGAGAGGTGAGTAGATGTTGCTGCCTGTATCTATCTACCGTCCCCAGTTGCTCTGTGTGACCAAGTGTATTTGTCCCCAGTGTTGTGGGTTCTGCCCGTGGTGACACGCTGAGGAAAGGCAGGCACTCCTGCAGCTTCCTTCTGTACAGTGTAGAGAGGAAACCTGGAACCACCCCAAGCACCGCTTGTAACTCCATTTGTTCAAGACGTGTCATCTTAACCCCAAACTGTTGACACTTTATGCATGTGCTAATGAAATTAAGGAGGAAAAAAAAAAACCAACAAAAAAGAAATTAATAAAGATTTTAAGAGGTTACAGTAGATCCGGGTTTGGCTCTTTTGTCATCTCCCTGGGTCCTTTGGCTGTGAGTTATCAGCCCTGTGATGTTCCATCCTCTATTAGAGGCTGGGACACAGAGGAAGCAGCAGAGAGCTGTGATCTCTTTATAACCCTTCATTTGGAGAGTGGAGCCCTCAAAGATCAACCAATTCCCGGGGTGTTTAATCCCTGACTCCCTAATCAGAGGGCAGAGAATGGCTTGCTGATGGAAAAGCCTCCATCCCTGTGCTTGGAGGCTCCGAGCAGCGGGAGCTGCTCCTTCCCAACCCCACAAAGTCTCGAGCTGTTCTTGCTCTCATCCCCCTCACCCTGATCCAGGGAGGGAAAGCAGAGCCCTGTCCTCGAGTTGCCTCAGCTGAAACAAAACCACAGACACACACACACAGCATGGCACATACCTGGGACGGGAGCCCAGGTCTTCAAATGTTTTAATTTTAACCCCCTTCCCCCTGTTTTTTGGATATCCTCTTGACAAACCACTTGAACAGTTTTATTTACAGTAATAAAAATAAATTACTCTTACAGATGAATGTATAATATTATACACAATAGAGATACAGTGCAATAACAGCATTGATTTGTTTTCACTCGTTCATAAAGTGCATCAACGGGGCTTGATTGAACCATAATTGAATGACAACTGTACATTTTTCTTTGAGATCAACTTTCCCAGTCAAGTTAAAAGGCTCATGAAAACACTGACAGCAAGACAGGCCGCTGCCCTGATTGCTGTGGAATGGCCTCATTCCTGGGGAATCAGCAGGGGTGGGAGGCAGGGAAGGGGGATGAGGGACTCCCATTCTGTCTGTCTGTGCTGTGACAGCAGCTCTGAGGGACACAGAAGCCTGGCCAGCCCGACCTGGGGCTCTGAGCCCCACGAGGGTGACTGCAGAACAGCATGTGGCTCTGGGTGAGTCTCCTGCTGGCATTTGCCACCAGAAACTCATCCCTCCCTCCAAGCTGGAGGATCCCCTTCCCAGGGAGGGTGCTCTGTCCCTGGGGGGCTGATGTATTTCGACCTGCTCACGAGGGGCAGCAGGAAGGAGCCCAGTCCTCCTCACTGGGTGATGCACAAGAGGCCTGGCAGCAACAGAAGGATGAGCAGCCACCACTGCCTCATCCTCCCCCAGGTACTGCCCAGCTGGCAAAGGGCCTTCCCTGGCACAAACAAGCTGTTTTCCAGCTGCCAGACCCCGCAATGAGCCCATAAACCTGTGCTTGTGGTTTCAGTGGCCAGGGATGACACAAGGTGCTGTCAGACATCCAGCACCCTGCCCACTGCAGCACCCTCAGACTGGCAGGGCACAACGGGGCGTTTCGTGCCATCAGGAGGAGTTTGTGGAGCCAGCTCTTGCCCTTGCGGGTGGAGACAATTTATTCACACCCCTCAAAGCCAGGGCCAAAAGAGCTCTGGCCCGCCTCTTCCACTTTGGGTCTTCTCTACTGAAACCCCCCTTCTATTTCTGGAACGCTCCGTATGGCAGAGCTTTCCAGTGGGAATGGGAAAGCTCCATCCCCGGGGCCACAGGGGGAGTGGGAAGGGCGGCTTTGGGGGATTTCGCAGTGGGCAACTGCGCTGGCAACAGGAGAGGTACAAATGGTACAGGTGAAGGTGTCTCTCCTCGACAGGAGGGAAGGCTGTGCAAGGACAAGAGGAGTTACAAGGAAATACCATGTGCATTCGACAATTATTCCCGACAATTAGGAGTGAACTGCTAATTCACCGGTAACAATGACGAGGGTCTCGGTGCTGGTCAGGACACACCAATACAAGTGATTACCAGGAGCAATGGCTTCTTAAAGAGCTCCCCACCCCAAATTCGATGCTTCTACAAGAAAGAGGTACCTCATCATCGCCTACTGAGAACAGTAATGGTTTCTTGGGGTTTTCTTCAAAGTTCAATTCAAACCCTTTGATAGGAACAAATTGGGGCTGCCACACCAGGAGCGAGGTCCTTGAGATATTTACTGCTGGTTACCGAGAGGAAGTTGGCTAAAGAGAGACACTTTCACTTCTCAGAGTCCCAAACTGACCAGAGTGGAAAAGGAGAACACAACCAAAATAAAACTAGGCAGCTTGGTTGGGAGAATCTGTACATTTGACATGGGGCTTCTTGTGTTTTGTTTTTTCCCAAAACCTCTCAGCTGAGACATGCTGGGACAACAAGGGCTTGTTGGAGATGCACAAGCTCCCCCCACCCCTGGCCCAGCTCCACGAAGCTCAGGGCACTCGTGGGGCTGTGGTTTGTCCCACCCAGCCCTGGCCCTGCCCTTGTCACAGTGTACTGGAGGAATGTTTTGTCCTTCTTTCTGCTCTTCGCCCTTTCCTCACCCCCTCGAGTGAAACAGCCAGACGCCAACACCAAAAGCACTTCATACCTACATTCTGCTCATGGTGGAGAAGCCAAAGGCACACAGAAACCTGTACATAAAGCAACCAAATGAGCAGTGGATGTATTTCCTGGCCACGCTGCTCTCTGCCATAGGCCTGGGGCTGGTTTGGTACCTCAGTGTATCCATTTTCCTCATATCTCAGGACCAGTTTCCTGCCTGTTTCTGCTGCTGTGGATCTAGACCAGCTCCTGGAGAGGCCAGCAGTGACAGGAAGGTAAGCAGGGCCAAACTCTGGCCTTTCATCTTTTATCAAAAGCTAAGGTCAATATTTGAAGGTACAATGGCAAGCCCTGGCCCAAGGGGAGGACACAGAGGTCTCCCCAAATAAACCTCGACCAGCCCTCTCCAGGCAGGTCCAGTTTCCACCTGGAGTGGCCATGGAGGTTCTGTGAAAATCAAAGGACACCTGCAAAATGTCCAACCTTGTGCTCTGCAGAACTACCCCTGGCCCCTTTTATCATCCTCAAAGCACATTCATTAAATCCATGGCTTTTACAGACCTCAGTTTTTCTAGTGCCAAGAGAATCCCAGCCTAACCCTTCCAATACACCCAACAGCAGAAAATGGAGAGCAGTGGGACCCTCCAGCTGCTCTGTGTCCTTCTCATGGTGCCCAGAAGGTCAACAGGGGCTGCTCAGCTCTGTTCAGCATGCTGGAATCTGTTTTGAATCCTCAGTGAAGCCACAGATGATTCACTGTACTGAACACCAAAAGAAAAGCCCATTTTTTTTCCCCCAGTGCTTCCTTATGATCCACATGTGATATCATTCCATTCCTGGGAGCTGCTCCTTGTTTATGGCAGCTCCTCTAAAGTGAGGCCTTGCATTCCACACTAAACATGTCCCAAAGCCAGCCCTGAAGGACCCCAAACAGCAGGGCATTCCCACCCTGCACACAGCACCACCAACCCCCTAAGCCACGTAAGGGTTTGAGTCAGCTCTCCTCGTGTCCAGCATAAGGAGGCTCCAACATCCAACACTGATGTGTCCAACACTGCCACTCCAAAATTCCCAGCAGGAGATTTTCTCAATGAAAAACAAAACCAGCACACATACAGGACAAAACCAAAGTGCCAAAGCAAAGAGGCAGTGAAATGGTCAGAGGTTTCCACAGCATATTGCATGGCAGGTGAATCTAGACCTCTTCCCCTTCTGCCTCACTTCTCCTTGTTTTCCCTCTTTTCCACTGATTAAAAAGAAAGGAAAGAAAAAAACAGCAAAGGAAAAAAAACCCAAACCTAGAAAATACATTTATTTTTACTGAGGGGAAAGTCTGCAAAAATGCCAATTTATCAAAATGGGGTTTAGAGGAGATTTCTTGGGGCTTTCCCTGAAACGTAGCAAGTGTTTCTGACAACTTCCATGGACCCCTTGGACATCTCAAAGAGACAGATGCCGGATCAGCCCTTGGGAAACAATTAGATTGCTATTTTATACCAACTCTGGGCACGGATCATGCCGGTGCCACACCTTGGCACTGAGCAGGAGCTGTGCCAGAGCAGCACAACAAGTGTCTCCTTCGTGCCAGGACTAGAATTCAGGCAGCAGAGTTTGACTGAGCTGCTCTCAGGGTGTTTGGGTGAGTACCAAGGGCTTCATTGAGGGCATCCCCACCTGCTCTCTCTGTCTGGCAGGAGCTGTGTCCCCAACTTCAGCTTCCACACCCCAAATCTTTCCCCTCTTGATGCGGGGGAAATCATTTCCCACCGATTCTTATTTGGCTTTGGCAAAGCTTACCAATGAATCAATCAAACTGAGACAAATTCCAAGTATAAAACCAGAAAAAAAAAAAAAAAAGCCCCGAAACAAGGTTAAAATCAAGCTCTTCAGCAACAAGGGGATTTCTGGAATGCCAAGGAAATGCAGCTTTTTTTCATGTCCAAGTTTCTCTAGAGCTGATTAGTTAAACTACATTTCACCCGAAGACACAAAATGGGCTGCCCAGAGAAACAAATCCTGTCTCCTAGATCGGCTGATGGTATAAAGTCATTTCACAATGTTTGAAAAACGGTTTGTGCTATTGAATTTTACACACTGAGCATCTACAGGGACCTGGCTGCACTTAGGAAATAAAATGGGTGAAGTGTTTGTATAAATATTATTCTTTGTTAAACACATATATTTACCTTAAAACTTCCATGGATTCAGTATTGTGCCTACTGCCCATCGCCCAAGGTATTCAGGAGAGGAAGGGAAATGAAGAAGACCAAACCCACAAAAAGGAAACACTGAGGGAGTGGCCACCTTTCAAAGGCAGAGAGAAAGCCCAAGCCCCAGGCACACTTTGGAGATTCACAGCTTGCTCATGTGCTCCGAGCTCCAAGGAGCCAGAGGTGCATTGCACAGACCCAGGGAGAAGATCCACTTGGGTCTGTCTGTACCCAGCCATAAAGTGCCTTTGTACCCGCTGCAGCCACACGAAGCAAGGACATTAATTCCACCAGCCCAGGGTGCTCCAAGCCCCGTCCAACCTGGCCTTGGACACTTCCAGGGATCCAGGGGCAGCCACAG
>JAWWTY010000138.1:18195903-18210583 GCA_035222235.1 Margarornis squamiger
CTTGCCCTGGGAGGGCTGGGGACATCCCCGGCTCCAGATGCAGCTCCTCACTTGTCCTGGGAGGGCTGGGGACATCCCTGGCTCCAGATACAGGTCCTGACCCCCATCCTTGCCCTTCCTTCACGCTGCCTGTGACTTGGAGGTGACCCAAGCTGGGTCTCCCTGCACTTTTTGGGTCTGTTTGACAGGAACTGCAGTGGAACCTCTGCAGGGGTTGGTGCAGAGGACACTCCTCAGGGTAGCATTGTGCCCTCCATCAATCTGGGCCATAAAGCAACACTGGAGGGGCTCTGGTATTTCAAAGCCTTCCTCAGCTTTGCCCTTTGGGTCCAACTCCTGCTCTGGGGGTTCCCAAACCACCCTCCTGGAGGTCCCTGTGCTTCCCCCCCCAAGCCCAGGTGATCCCAGCTCATGGGGCCAGTCCCCTCACCCAACATGGGTCTTGGGGAGCATCTGCTCCTCTTCCACATTCCAGATCCCCCTCCAGCAGCTACTTTGGGATGTGTGGGTTCCACAGCAGCCTCTGATCAGCATGCACCAATTCTGTCTCTCCCTCCATCACCCCATTCTGGCAGGAAACAGGGCTGGCCACCCCTCACGCCCTCCAATGTCACAGCCCAGCTGATCTCACTGCACTCCCACGAGAAAGCTTTGCAGGAGGTAACTAAATCTCCTACAACGAGGTCCTGCAGTCCGATTGTCATAATCTTGGGCAGGCTTCAGTAGTATCTGCACAGAATTCCTGAGGTTTGCACTGTTCCTGACACAGAGGAAGGGAGAAAACAGTCGAGGAGGTTGTTGAAGTGTGGGAACCACCGCGGTGGATTGTTTGTGTTTGTTATTTGTCTTTAGGAGCTTTTAGAACAAATGACGAGCACTAAAGGCGCTCATTAGCAGCAACTCAAATATTTAACGTGCTGCTGCTGTGTAATTAATTGCTCCTGCCCTGCCCTGCCTTTCTCTCTCCCGCCAGGGGCACTGCAGAAACTCCAGCAGGGAGGGGAGGGATTGGAAGGGACTCAAAGCCCACCCAGTGCCACCCCTGCCATGGGCAGGGACACCTTCCACTAGACCAGGTTGCTCCAAGCCCTGTCCAACCTGGCCTTGGACACTTCCAGGGATCCAGGGGCAGCCCCAGCTTCTCTGCCCAACTTGTGCCAGGGCCTGCCCACCCTCACAGGGAGGAATTTTTTCCCCAATATCCCACCTAAACTGCCCCCCCCCCCCCGTCGCTTTTTGGGGCCGTTCACTCCGCCACAAAGGCAGGGCAGCCACAACAAAGAGCCTGAGGTGTAAAGGGTCACACGTTTGCCCTTTGTGTGCAGAAGAAAAGCAGACACGATCCCACCTCGATTTGGAGCCATCGCTCCCAGCCACCTCATCCCAGCCGGCTGCTGCTGCCCCGGCAAAGCCTCAGCAGAGCCAAAGCAGCGGGGTGGGGAGGAGGAGGCACAAAGGGCAGCCTGGGCGGGCTTTGCAGGAGCAGGAAGGGAGATGGGGGAGATGGGGGAGCAGGAGGGGAGATGGGGGGGAGCAGGAGGGGAGCAGGAGGGGAGATGGAGGGGCAGGAAGGGAGATGGGGAGGAGCAGGAAGGGAGCAGGAGGGGATATGGGGGGGCAGGAGGGGAGCAGGAGGGGAGCAGCCCCGAGGTCAATGAGTGCCCCAAGAGCAAACGCTGGCAGGGCTTTCCATGGGGGATGAACGCTGTCCCTCTGACGGACCGCAGTGGGAAGGGCTGACCTGTCTCAGGGGCCTCTGTCGGTCTGTTTTCTTTCTTGTCCCAATCACACGCGATTGGTTTGAAACAGCCACTAAACCGAGCTGGCACGGTGACTTGAACAGCCCCTGCTGGCAAGCAGAGCACACCAGGCACAGCCAGGGGGGCAGAAAGCCCCCTCTGCCGCTGCACAAGGGGGGGCAGAGCCCCTCCACAGACACCCCGCAGCATCCGAGAGAGGAGCAGGAGGACAGGGGTGTTCAGAGAGAGATAAGGGCCATGTGATGGTTGTTCTCGGGCAGGCTCCGAGCCCCCTGCGGTGCCAACCCCAGCGCTGCCCTGGTGGCACTCAGAGCTCAGAGCCCTTTCCTTGCAGACCTCCAGACTTTGGCCCTCCAGAGGGTTCTTTGTGGGTGACGCTCCTTTGGCAGCGACCCAAAGTCACACTCCGGTTCGCTGCTGTTCAAATGAGCCCCATTTCTCTGTCGCCAAAATGACCCAGCAGGGCAAGGACCAGGCAGGGCTTTAGATTGCAAGGGTGATTTTTACATTTGAGAACCTCCCCTGCTTCCCACTGCATCTACTGCCATCAATTGCTCCTCCCGGGAGTGTTCTCTGATGTATTTTTGCCCATCTAAAGGTGAAGTGCAGCAAGCCACAGACCTGTCCTGCAATGAACCTGAAAAGCACATGGTACTATTTTTGCTCTTAAATGTCTCTGTTCCAGATCAGTCACATAACATTTGCAACAAAGCCTCACGGAGACCAACACGGGGGGGAAAGAGGGAATAAAGGAGGAATGGCAGGGAAAGGGCAGGGCAGGGCTGCAGGGGATGCTGGAGGGGATGGGGTGGTGGCAGGGGGGGCCCTGGGTGAGCCCCCCTTGTTTCACCAGCACATCAGCTGCGAGCCTGGGTTAGGAAGTGCCCTTCCCCTAGAGCTGCCCTGCCCAGGTTATGGGGGTGCAGACACAGCAGGGGCTGGAAGGGCAAGGAAAAGCCTCTGGCCACGTGCCTTTGATCATACAGGACCTTTATTGGAGACAGGTGGGGTCAGTTACCATACAGAAGTCACATGGCACCATTCTCTTCCCACTGAATTCCTTTTGTCTCCTTATAAATCTGTAGCAAAAGTGCACTTTGAGCAGTTCTTAATCTCTAGTATATATCTTTCAATATTCTCTCTGAGTCAGGGATTTTAGTTGTAAAAATGTATCGCCAGATATACAAAATACATGTCTAGTGTACTACATTAATTTCTTGTATTTACTGCTTAGATTATTTTTAACTCAGTGCTCTCGTTTTATTATTTTTTTTTTTTTCATTTTTTTGCAAGACTTTTAGTGATGACAAGTCTTCTGGTGGCAGCACCAGGAGAGGACTCACAGCTTGGGTGTGCAGAAGGGGAGAAGACTCTCAGCCAGGAACAATTGTCACACAATAGGAACAGGAGGACAAGAACATTTGCTGCTGTTGAACGTGTCTCTGTATAATAAAAAAAGAATTAAAAAAAGCCAAGGTCCCTATTTCATCTTCTGGAAGAGGAGGTGGGGGCTCCACCCGGCTGGAGCACAATGGCAATGATGGATTTGCAGTTTGAAGGCAGCAGTTCATTGCTAGACATTCAGTTTGTGGTCATGAGAAGAAGAAACAAGAGACACACGAAGCCACCACAAGGACCTGTGAAACGCTGCTTTCCTGAGGACAGTGTTTTTTGGTAAAATGCTGAATATCCTGCCCAAGCCACAGAATTGCATAAGTTAAATATCCTCAAGAACAACAAGCACGGGGGGACAGATGAGGGGCTGTGCTGGAGCAGCCACACACAGGACAGGGGACACCCAGCAAGGTGGACACAGGGACACACTCATTCCCACTGGGCTGGAGAGCCAGCTCTGACAGGCTTTGGCACAGCAACGGGGCTCCTCCCAAAGACACTTGCAGCACGTTTTCCAAGAGTTCCTCCCAACTTCCTTAGCCTTGTCTTTCTAGTCATCCTTGAGATCAGAATATATACACACCTAAGGGGCAAGTGCTTGGTTTCAGCCTTCAAAAGACCAACAGTTGCCCCGGTAAGCAAGGCCTGGAGAGGTAAAAGGATCAGGAGCATTTGGAGGGGCTCTTGTGATTCCCAGATTCCCATGAGATGACAAGGAACACTTCCAAGGCAATGTTTGGGTGGGTGGGTGAGTGGGGTTGGTTCTCCTTCTTACCCGTTCCCTACCTTGAAGCCTGAGAGCAGCTGGATTGGTTCCATGCTAACCCTTCCCAAAGAGGGCTGTCTCTGTGGATCAGCACAGATTCCAAACACACCAGTTTGCCTGGAATTCAGTGAAAGGGGGAACGGATCCCGTTTCACGACGAGGGCACTTTTGGTTTACGCAACAGCTTCAAGCAATGTCGGAGCTTCAACTTCCTACAGCGACTGGTTGCCAGAGATGTTCCTCCCCTGGAATCTGCAGGGATGGGACTTGGAGGCAAAAGAACTGCTTCCAAAGGCAAACAAAGCTCAGGCTGAATAGGGACACAGCTCTGTCCCTTCTGCAGAGGAGACACAAGAGCAGAAAGCAGCCCAGGAAAGGAGCAGTGCTGTGAGTATTCCCTGAACCCACCACAAGGCAGCACTGGGGAGGTTCACAGCAAGGCAGCAGAGAGAGGGGGTTTGTCTTGCTTTTCTTTACAAAACTCACAGCCTTGACATTTCCAGCCTGTCTCAGCTTTGAGCTGCTTCTCGAGGCTGAGTCACCCAAAATCCCCGGCGAGCAGCTGCTGCTCCCAGCCCAAAAGACGCCTTCGGCTGACACGGAATATCGGAATCCTTGTGCCGAGACACACGAGAGCCACGGTGGCAGAAACCGAGGGAGAGCCTCAGGCCCAGACTGAACGTGAAGGGTTCTCCCACTGCTGCTCTTGAGTGTCTTCTCCTGCCCGTGGCCACACAGGCAGCCGGGCTGCAGGCCGAGGGAAGGCGCGTTTTGGAAGGTAGCACGTCAAAGAAGGCCAGGAGGGGAAGTGGAAGGGAAGCTCTGCTGGTGAGGGCGGGCAGCACCAACCCTCCCAAGAGGGCAGGGAGGCAGCTCCCTCCTCCTGCTGCCTCTGGCCTGCTCCTCCAGCACCAAGGAGCAGCTGCTCCTGCTCCCCCAGTGTGTTCCCCTCAGGCACAGCTTGATCCCTTGGTTACTTGGACACACCTCGCTGCTGCCTCAGTCTCTGGACTGGTAGAAGAGGATGTACCCGGACTCGGAGTTTTTGGAGATGTCTGATGTTAACCCATAGAATTCCTCAATGGCCTGGGCATCAATTTTCTGAAAATGAAGGAGAGTTGGTTACAATTGGCTGCAGTCCAAACACCCCCCTGAGAAGGCCTTTCCCAGACAGAGGGGTATTTGCAGCTCCTGGAGGGGATGCTGGAACGCTGAGCAGTGCTGGCACAGGGACACCTCAGTATCACTGCAGCCAACCAAACACTCCTTCCACTTCCTAACTTATCCCTTGCTGAAACACCAGGAAAGCAGGAGGAAATAACCAGCCTCACAGAATGGGTACCCTCTTAAGCTGGGCTGCAAAACAAGGGATCCATGAAAATAAACCCTTCAAAGAGTACACTTTAATATTTGCTTTCTCATCCAGACTGGGCTTACCTTTTTGGAGTGTTTGGCCATGGGAATGGAGGAAAAGGCAGGTAATGATCAGCTCAGGAGGGTCTTGTACAGTACATTCAGCTAAAATAGCTCCAGACTTTGAAGTTAGGGTGACCCTCCTGAGTGAGGAAGCCCTGGGAATTGCACCATAAAATCTGGGGGTCTCATCTCCTTAGGATAAGAGCTCTCCTTCCCTAGGATCTCCTGGCACAGAGCCTGCAGCAGGACTATCACAAGGTTTGTGTTTGAAGAAGAATTAATTATTTGCTGCATTAATAGCCTGAAATGGCCTGCTTGTATTTAAAGCTGTGAACTATGTGCAGAAAAGTAGCTTGGCTTTTCAACTCCAGCCTGCAAGGCCTGGAGGGCATTTTAAAGGCTTTGAAAGATGCAGGTTCTTTGCATCTTTGCAATGTCCTGGTCCTGCTCCTGCCAACAACTGGCTTCAGATTACTGAGCTGGATTCAGGGGAGAGGCAATCCCTGAACCCAGACCCTCCCAGGGACCTGTGCTGCTCAGCACTGCACTGGGGCAGAGTGCTTTAAGACACCTTTGAAACAAAAAGGTCCTGCAATACCTTCCAGACTCTGGACTCACAGAGGTGAGAGGCTGAGGGAGCCTCAGTTTGTTGGGGAGGCCCAAAGGGAGGCAAAGCCTAAAACTTCCCTTTGCATTTTACATTTCTATCTTATATCTGCATTCATAGAAAGTTGAGGAAGTGCATCAGAATGCACAAAGCCCTGGGCTGGTCCCTGCTCTGCCAGGCAGAGCCCAAGGAAAGGGTCCCTGCTGTGCCCCCCCAGGAGCCTCCTCAGCCACACAACGTGCTTGGCCCGAGGTGAAACCCCCAAACCCAGTTTGGCACCCCCAGCACTGGGTTCTCCAAGTGGCACTGCCAAACACCAGCCTTTCCCAAGCACAAGGAGAACAGGCAGGAGTTTTCAGAAGGTGCATCAAGCTGCAGAAATTCTCTCTGGAATAAACACCTTCTGTTAAAAAAAACCCAATTAGAGAGGGGTGGGGAATAAACCCCCAAAGTGAGGTTTTGTCTTTTTTCTCCTCTCCATTCAGGGAGTGCAGAGGAGCTGAAATTTCCCCCCGAGGGCTGTAGCATTTTCACACCCTTTCTCACCACCATGTTACTCCAGACTGTGAGCCCCACATTTCCCCAGAAATGCAGAGAAAGAACATCCTCCAGTTCCTGCAATATATTTAGCAGCCAACTCCAACGTGGTTTATTTTAAGTGCCAACCCACTTGCCATGCAATCAAGCCTATTGCCACCACTCATTGTGCATGCAAGGCCAACATTTGATCTAGATTAATTCAGCCTGCTGGTATTTTTAGTTGTATCACAGCAAAACGGGCTTCCTGCTTCCATTTCACCATCCACAGAGTGGAACTGGAAGAGGATTCTTTATGTTCTCCTTCCCACCCTTAGCTGACCACAGAGTGTGCACAGCAAAGCTTCACCCAGTTGTATCTCTGGAGTGACGACCAGGGGATGCTTTCACAGCTCCTCTGAGGATCCTGCAGCCTCACCTGGCATTAAAAGATGGTGTTTCCTGTCAGCTGAGCTAAACTCTGCTCCTTTCCAGACATCTATTGTGGTTCTCCAAACCAAACCCTGTCCTTGAAGGCCATTGAGGGCACGCAGCTGATTCCTGAAATCTCTGATTTTGAAGCAAGGACACCCAGCCACACTCCCTGCAAGTGGGGAGCTCCCTGGGGGGATGCTTTTCCCTCCTCTCTTGCAGGTAAATATTGTCACTGATGCACCCCTTAATTGCTCTCATTACAGCATGTCAAATTAGCCAGAGCAACTGAGGTTTCTCAGTTCCTCTGGCTTGGCACAGGATGCCCCTTGGACTGATTTGCCTCCTGGATCTGCTGCTTTTCCACATGTGCTGCAGAATGTTTGATGATCATCTATCTCCAGCTTAGTTGAAAGCTGGCCTTCCAATGAAATCCTTCCCCACTCCTGACACTCAGTGAGTAATCAGGATAAACTCCTTCCCACTGGCAGTTCAGAACTATTCATTGCCATCTCTTGCCAAAAAATGCAGCAAAGCTTTCATTTATTTATTCTATTGAAGGGGGAAAGCTTCCCCTGTGCTCAGAGCTTTGCACTCATCTGCTGAGGTCTGTTTTTCCAGGGAGCCACATCTGGAATTGAAGCACCCAAAGAGCTCTTCATTTTTGCAGCTTTTTTAGCTAAACTCTATAAAGATGAGCTTGGGAAAAAAGCACTCCTTGAATATCCTGCCCAGTAAGAGAGAGCACATATTTCAGAGCCAAGTTTTGGCACATCTATAAAAGTGCTTTGCTGATAAATACGAATTCAGTTTTGATCTGAAAGCTGAGACACAACATAGGAGTGACAAGTAAAAAAACAAATACAGAAGAACAAGATGGTTCTTTCTTACACTTGCTTTTAAAATGGAAAGTTTGTGTCCTGGATGGAAAAGACAGTGCATTTAAAAGCCCTCTTTCCAAAATGAGGTGACACAACTCTGTACTTGGCCCCTGACAGAAACAGAGGGAAAATAACCCCCAAAACATAAAAATGGGGGAAAGGCAACTGCTGATATTGTCAGTCCAACTGCCTGGGAAGCCACCCCTGATGCTCAGAGCTGACAATTATTTAAAACAACTTCAAAACTGAGAATTCATTACATTTTTATCTGCACCCAAGGCAGGTTTTTGCTGCCCCTGTTTAACACTTGCCATCAGGCCTTACCCTTGCCCACGAGATCTCAGAGGCAAACAGGCCACTGTCCCCTCTCCAGAAAGCAGCATTTGTTCTGCTGTCTGACCCTTGTTTACTAATGCTGTGCAACACATGGGCACACAAACCCTGGGGGTATCAGCCTTTAAGTCTGTCTGAGCTGTTCAAATATCACCAGTAACAGCCCAAATATTGGTACCATCTCAAGGCCTTACTACAGCTTTCTTTTTACAGGTGTTCTCCACTTTCTGGGGGAAACTGCCTACCAACCCAAGAGAAAAAGTGAGGAGCTCTTAAAGGCAGGAATGCCATGCAGGTGAGGAAGAGAAAGAGCCCAGAAGATGGGCTGGAAGCACCAGGGCACATCACACCCACCTCCACGATGTCATCATCAAAGAGCAGCCAGAAGCCGTGGCTCTTCACGATGGTGATGTAATGCCCACGGTTGGGGCCACTGCCAGGAGAGAAGCATTGAAACCTGTTAGTCCTGATTAGAATCCAAATTAGAACCCAAAATACCCCATTTTGCAGGGGGTTAAAGAAACCCCCCCATTAAAACCTCTTGTTTCAATCACTTGGTTGCATTCAGCACTGCTGAGCATCTTGCCTACTCTTGAAGAGCTTTCCCTTTGGGATTCACGCCGGGTTGAACTAGGAGGTATTTCTTTCATTCTCAAGCTGTCAGGTTTTCTGTGAGTGCTGTTCCCCCTTTCCTGGTGGCAGGTTCTCACTCCAGTCCCCCTGCCCATATCCTGCCTCCTTACCTTAAAGGGCAGGGCCAGCAAAATGACTTTATTCCTAAAGAGTCAAGGCAGGCAGAGCGCCCTGAGAATGGAGTGATTGAGAGAATAAACCACAAGGTTGGAAAACTCTGATTTGCTGCCCTCAAATCCTGAGAAAACAGCCCAGGAGTGCAGTGGAAAACCAAAATATCCCCACCTTGCAGAGGGGAAGCTACCTAAGGCTTTAAACCATCCAATTATTTGTACCAGCTTGAGGCAGAAGGAACTACTTGTCCAGTCTTTCCAGAATTCCTGATAACCCAACTATCCAACACAGGATGGAACTTCTTTACATAGAGGAACCAAATGAAAAGGAAAACCACAAGGGCAAAAGAGTTAAAACAAGTTCTGAGAACTCAATTATTTAGCAAATCTCATTGACCTTAAGCTTTTGGTAAGTTCCCAGTGAGGACTGAGACCAGAGGAGTCACAGGACCCCTAAACAGCGAGTGTAGGATTACAGGTAAAACCAAAGGCATTTGACACCTCTGAATTATTAATCACCATTATCAAATATGTAAGTGGCATGGCAAATGAAGAACTACAGAGGGAAATGCACAGAATGACACCTTAAACTGATAAAAATTCAATACAACTGCTGTGCCAAAGAGAAATCCCCTGGGATTACCTAGTTCAGCTTATATTTAGTCATTATATTTAGCTCTCCTCAATCTAGGCAATTCTAGTATTGATTGTGTTTGTTCCTCACAAAAGACATTTCCAAACACCTGGGAGCTCTGACAACTCATCCCTTTAAAACTCACCCTCCCAGGAGGCACTTCTAACCCTTGCTTTGGCCTTCCAGAAGTGCTAAAAAGTGATGAGAGCTTGTTCTCCTTCGCTTTCCAAAGCAGGAGCACCAAAAACCCTGCTGTGTTTGAAAGGCTCAGCAGTGCCCAGCTCGTTCCACAGGATGGCACCACCTTCCAGAGGAACTCCAGCAAGAAGCAGCACATTTAGTGTGTGCTTTTCCAGAGTTGGGTTTTATCCCATTCAGCTTTCCTGGAAAGCAGGGCCAGGTTTTTGGGGTTTTTTTGGGGTTTTTTTGGGGTTTTTTTTTTCCCCTTGGCTCTGTGTTTTTCTACCCCACTCTTTTTAGCGTGTGTTTTTCCACAGTTGGCTTTTATCCCATTCAGCTTTCCTGGAAAGCAGGGCCAGGTTTTTGGGGGTTTTTTGGGGTTTTTTTTGGTTTTTTTCCCCTTGGCTCTGTGTTTTTCTACCCTGCTCTTCCCTTTGCTACAACCTGTGTGAACCACCACCCTATTTGAATGATTCGAAGCTGCTACGAAAGGACAAACCTCAGAGCGCCAAAGTCGCGTTCACGCCCGCCAAAAAAAAGCAGCGAGAGAGAAAACCTTTTGAGAAAGAAACCTTGAGAAAGAAACCTTTTTCAAAAAGCAAGCAGCTCTGCCCACCACCACTGCCAGCTGTGGGCACAGAGGTGCCCAGGGGGGAGGCAGTGGCAGCCCCAGTCACCTGCCACAGTGCACCACGACGGCCACGAGGTCGTACATCCTGTCGGGGTTGGTGGCGTCGCCCGAGGTGTTGAAGAGGCGCAGCTCGAGCGGGAACACCACGCGGTAGGAGAGCTTGGTGTAGCGGTGCAGCTGGTCCATGTACTTGAACCTCTTCAGGTGCAGGGCCAGGATCATGGGCAGCTTCTTCACCCTCATCCTGCAGCACACAAAGGGGCTGAGTAAAGCAGGGGGAGGGAGGGGGAAGCCTCGGGCACGGCTCTGCTCCACAACTGCCCCGAGAGGAACTCCTTAAGAAATATGGGCAACGTTTTTCAAATGCTGCTTTTCCTCACTTCTGGCCCACTAGTTATTGTGGGTTATATTGTGGGACATCTGAGTGCAGGACAACTGGCCATGCTGAGAACCCTGATTTCTCATGGCATCAGGGGGGAGAAAGAGATGCAATGAACCTGTCTCGCTGCCCTGGCTGTGAGCCAGCCTGAGGTGAGGAAGGAGGTTTTTCTTATTTCCTTCCTGCTCCCACACAAAGCACAAGGGGATGCTTTGCAGGGCCTTTCAGCTGATTAACCCTAAGTGGGGAACATGTGAATGTCTGGAAGCACCAGACACAAACTCTCCTGGGAGAAGCACAAAATGAATCTCTTAATTTCCCCAATGAAGCCACCACAAAGTTACTTGGTCTCTGCTCTCTTCCTCACCCCCCTCCCCACCAAACACACACCTAAACAATCCTACCTTTTCTCTTTCCTTCCTCCCTCCCCTCCCCACCAAACACACACCTAAACAATCCTAGCTTTTCTTTCTCCTGCCTTGCCCAGGTGTGTTTGCCCACCAAGTGCCCCTTTAGGCTGGGCATTTGGCCCTTACCTCTTCTGTGCCTCCTGCTTGCTGCGGCACTGCTCACAGTAGTATTTGTATTCACTGCAGAGAGTCTCAGTGTTACTAAATCCCCTGTGGGCAGGAGAGGAGATGTGGGGTAAGCAGGAATAGTCCAGGTAAAGGTTACTGCTGCTAATGCTGAAGTTCCTGTGGCTCAGAAACCCATTTTGGGTGTCTTTGTCCCACTCCTGGGATGCTCAGCTGGAAAATGACCCCCTCAAGGGCTGACTGGGTATTTTCTGAGCAGGGAAGGTAGGAAAGAGCAATGAGGTGAGTGAGTTTTGGTGCCATCAGCAGCCCCTCTCTGGTGGCACAAATGCAATGTTCAGCCCTCCAGCCATCCAGCACCCCCAGCCTGGGTTATGTGGCAGCTCCCAGCACTGCCACATCCACAGCAGCTCCTCCAGCAGCTCCCAGGATCCAGGCAGCTGCTAAACCTGGGATCTGACTCCCAAACCCAGGGAGCAAATGCCTAGCAGGAGAAACCAACTTCCCCCTGGTCACGAGGAGCAGGCCACTGAAATGCTGGGGACAGTAGGAAAATCATCAGGAATTCATGGTGAAGCCACACACAGCCTGTTGGGTTTGGATAAAAGCTCCCTGCACGATGCAGCAAACTCAAATGCCCCAAAAAGAAAGGGGAAAATCAATCTCAAGTGCCACTAGTACTCATTAGCTCCCAAACCCACTAAAAACCCCACACTATTTCACCCCACAGAGCAACTAACCCAGGCTCTTTCCCCTCCTGACTGAGGGCAGCTGGTTTTTTCCCTCCCCAAATGATCCTGTTTACCTCAGACAATGTGTAATGGATGTATTTTGTTCCACGTCAACCGAGAGATCCAGAAAGTCCTCGTCTTTGCTACTCACCTTCAAGAAAGAAAAGAAAGCAAGGAGAGGGATTTGAGAGCAGTTTAGAACTGGCAGATTCCTTTGAACCATCTCTGGGATGGTGCAAAATAAATATACACACATACACACACGGAGAGGGAAAAATCCTTTCTTGAGGTAAACTAAAACTGCAGGAACAATCTGAGGTGTTGTTAAAATCCAAAGAGAAGTATTTAAAAAAACACCAAAAATCCCCAAATCCAAACCACCAACCCAAACCCCACGAAATAAAGGCCCCAAAGACCAAACCCCAAAGCCTTCCTGAGGAAACATCTCTCCCCCTGGAGACCTGAAGCCACATGTGATGATTGCCCTGGCAGACCCAAGTTCTTTACCCCTCATCAGAGCAGCTCTGCCCACGTTCCACTGTGCTTTGTGCTGCAGGCCAGGCTGTGACAGCCACTGCTGTCATCAGGCAGATGGCTCTTCAGTGAAATGGCTTAAGGGGGAGGCAAACCATCTTTCCCTTCGTGGCACACTCACAGTTCATCTCAAATCCTTGAGACAGAGCCCTCTTAGTGTCATTTTTAGAGCTTCTCTTCGCCACAGAGCCGCAAGTTCAGATTCAACGTGCCAGGAATGGTCATTTCTTGTTGTGATCACTCCTCTGTTTTTATTTTTTTATCTATCCCCATCTGGGTTTTCATCTTTTTAGAACTATTAAGTCAGAGCATACGACTAACTACAAATTCCTAGCCTGCAGGTGGGGTGGTTCTAATCCTGGATTTCATGGCCCTTCTTTCGCTCTCCAAGGAGAGTGGCTCCCAGAGCAGCACCAAGCAGAGAACTCCAACAGCAACTCAGTTCATGCCAGGCTTAAATAAAGGGGGAGCAACTCTCCTGGAGAAACCCAGCCTGAACTATCAGTCCCTGGAGACAAAGAGGCAGCTTGGATGAGCCAGGTGGAGACTGCCTGGCTGGGCACAGTGGGGAGAGCAGGGCAAACACTACACATTGCTGAGCAATGTACTTTCCCAGAGGGGACACCCTCCCAAACCAGGCTCTGCTCCCTGTTTTAACACAGGGAGTGCAATCTCATCTCCCCCAGCCCCTGCCAAAGGGGGGCTCAGCCTTAGGGCAGGCCCTGCAGAGCCTGGGGAAGCTCTAAGAGGGTTGGGGTGAACGTACAGCCTCGCAGTTAAGACATCTGGTTTCGTTGGTTAGCGTCCCTTGGAAGATTTCATGGACCCACGTCACATCAGGCTTGTCTCCTTCTTCACTCTCAATGCTGCCATTCTGCAGCTTGCCATTCTGCTTCTCCTGCTTCCTCTCCTCTTGCAGCAAGTCAGCAATGGTGTTAAGCAGGTAGTTGAGGAATTCGTGTGCATCCTGCTGCATGTAATTATCAAACAACTCTGGAAAGGGAAGAGAGGGAGGGGAATGAGAAAACGCAGCCCCCAAGTCAATGCCCAGTGAAAATGCTTCCAGCAGTCAGGGGGGAGTCAGAGGGGAGGGATTTACCCTGCCCTGCCCTCCCCTGTTCCACAAGTGGGGGTGACACTGGGCAGGTTCTGAAGAATTGCACTTTGTTGTGCTCACAAAGGGAGTTTGGTTTGTCCTCGGGCTGAAAAATAACACTAAGGAAGCTTCATTTGGGCATTTCTCAGGACTGAAGAAACCCAGAATTAGCTGGGAGGTTGGGTTTTTTGGTAGGTTTTCTCCTTTTCTTTGGGGAGGGGAGAGAAATGAAGGACTTCCATGTGTTGCCCTGGGCCATCAGCTCATTAAGTCCAGCACGAAGGGGCAAAAATGCCCTACTGTAAGTTCGTTATCTCATCAAGTTCAAGCAGAGCTGATCAATCAGCCCCCAGAACTCCTCCCCACCAAGCAGCCCTGGGGAACAACAGCTACTTCTCATCCCCAGCAATTCCTCCTGCCACAGATGTAAGAGCAGCCCACGAGTGGCTGAGTGTCCCCAGAGCTCAGCCCTGCTCCACGGAGCTCCAGGGATAACTGGGAGCCATGGGATAACTGGAATGCTGGCACACGAGGCAAAGACACGGAGCTAACCCTCCCAGCACCACCACAGAGCTGCTGCAAACCCACAGGTGGTGACATTCCCCCCCAAAACTCTTGAGGAAACCTCTTAAAACAGGACAATTCGACATTTACATCCGACAAGCCTTTAAAACTCCTCCCCCCTCGTGTCTTTCATTTACCATTCTCTTTCCTCAGTCGGGAAATGAATTTCTTGGGGGGGATGACCCCCACCTTCTTCTTTTGGGTGGCAATACTGTTGAAGAGATCAGAGAGGCAGGTCAGGAGGCTTTCCTTCTTTCGGGGCTGCACCTTGTAGGCCAAAACCTTGTCCCGAAACGGCCGACAAAAATAAAGGGCCTGTAAGACCGAGTTGCAGTAGCAGGTATTGCCGAACTGGTCAAAACAGAAGAGAGGGAGAATAAATGGCTTTGGAGCAGGTCTGAGAGGAAGGAACAACACAGCTGGCTCATCAAGAGTGGCACAGAGAGGGGCTGGAAAGGTTGGGTGTCAGGGGGAATTGTTGGGGAAGGACAGAGCTCATTTACTGGGGAAATGGAGTTCATTTACTGAGGAAATACAGAGTTC
>JAWWTY010000138.1:18218240-18229761 GCA_035222235.1 Margarornis squamiger
AATTCATTGTGCACACTGACACAGTCTGAATTCATTGTGCACACACACACAGTCTGAATTCATTGTGCACACACAGTTTGAATTCATTGTGCACACAGGCACAGTCTGAATTCATTGTGCACACACAGTCTGAATTCATTGTGCACACACACACAGTCTGAACTCATTGTGCACAGAGACACAGTCTGAATTCATTGTGCACACAGCTCGTATCTGTGCGAGCTGAAACGCCAAGCACACGACCTCTGGTTCCTCGAGCACATCCCCTCCCTTCCTGTCCCTTCCTCAGCTCCTCCTCTCTTCCCTCTCCCAGCTTTGGGGGGTGTTTCGTCCCCGGGAGCAAAAAAGGTGCTCAAAGCCCGATTTTTGTTGAGTGCAGTGAGAGAAGTGACCTTTTGGGCCCCGAGTTTGCACCAGAGCAGGGCCAGGAGGGGCTGGGAGAAATTCAGGAGCAGGGGGGGTTTCTCTCAGTCCCTGCCAAGGCAAGTGGCCTTTCCCCAGGGCCCCTTTGGCCATTTCTGCCCTGTTTTGCCATCCAAGCCCCACTGACATCAAAACACTGTGCAGAGGATGTGCTGGAGGCAAACACCACTGTCACCAATGGGCTTTTTGGGGGGGAAAGATCGTTTTTGGCAGGGCCAGGCAGAAAGGGAAACCTTTTCCCAAGGGCTCTGGGATGTGTGCAAGGTCAGCCTGGCCCTGCTCGTCCCTTACTCCTGGTGTGCAGCGAGTGAGGAACAATCACAGCCACTTTGAAGAGCAACCCGCCATCCCCCCGTGATGAGCTCCGTGGCCATGGCAAATATTCTTATTTTTGGAAAGCTTCAGCTCCGAAGATGTGCAGGAGGGCCAAACCCAGTATAAATAGAAAATCTTGTAAAAGCAGAGCCAAAGTCAACATGGCCCAACAAATCAATCAATCAATCAATCAATCTCTCAAAGGCAATAACACGATCTCTGCGCGACACAAACCCTGGGCAGAGCAAGCCAAGGAGGGCTTTGTGAAACCTCCAGAACCAGCCAAATGTTTCCAGAGTCACCCACCTCACCCCCTAATTCAAGCTGTCGTTTTTCCAAGAGCATCTCAATTGCAAACACGGCTTTCTCAGCTAAATGTAAGCCCATTGTGCACAAACAATGAACATCTCCTTTCAAACCAATTGTGATTCTCCGTGCCCGGGGTTACACAATGTCCAAGAGTGTGAATCCTCCTGGGTGGTTTCACCCCGTGCAGAGGCTGCTCTGACAACCCAGAAAATCAGACAGGGATGAGGCTGGGAAACCTCTGGCTTTGATTCTGTATCTCACTGGAATTCTTTCACAATTAGAGGCTAAAAAATCATGAGGAACTCGAGGACAGATTTGAAGCTCTTGGAGAACACGCTGGTTTCTCATTTTTCCCCAAAGCCCTCCTCCCTGGGCAGGGATTTGTGCACCCAGTGGACCAAGCCTTGGGCAGGAGTTCACCAAGCCTGGGCCAGGCATCAGGAATTCAGCCTGAACCCTCTGGCAGAGGGACCAGAAACCCTCTGAGCTGCTTCCAACAGGCAGCCTGCCTAACTCTGCCTTCCCCTTCGGTTTAAGCATCCCAAAGCCCTCCCGGCTGCCAAAAGCAGCAGTTCCACATCTCCTGCCCCGCTGCCCTCCCACTCCTGCCCTCCCACGCCTCCCCCCGTGGGCCAGCAGCAGCATCCAGCCCTCCAGCACATGGCAAGCAGCTTCCCCAGCCTCCCCCCCGAGCCCGTGGGCGTGACTGCTCATTTTCCCCTCCCACGGCCGAGTTCAGCATCGTTAAGGCTCGGTTTGCATCCCTTTTCTCTGCCTTACGTTTATCTGGAATAAAGTTCCCCCTCCAGCCTCTCGTGGCTCCGCCTGACTCACTTTGGGGGCTCCTTCTGGAGCTCCTCAGCCCTGGCACGACCCTGGGGTGCCCAGAAGTTGTTTCAGTGCACCTTGGAACGAGCCAGAAGTCGTGTTTTCTTCTGGGAGTGTCTGTGCTCAGACAGAATATTCTTCATGGTCTTGCTTAACTCCCCTGGCTCTTTGCCTGGGCTGAGCCTGCCGTGGCCACCTGGAAGGTGAGAGAGACATCCCTGGAAGGTGAGAGATAGAGACATCCCTGGGAGCTGAGAGAGACATCCCTGGAAGCTGAGAGCTTGGCTTTGCAGGAGGGCTGGTGTGAGAAATCCTTTCATATCACCCAGTAACATGTGCTTTTAACAGCAAAACACAGCAAAGGTCCCCACCTCCTCCACTTGAAGAGGCAGACAGTGCCACGCTGCCTCTAATCCCAAATTAACCCCATGCCCAGCACCAGAGCACCTTTCCAAGTGCCCTATTCACTGACCACAAGGGTTTGAGCTTCTTCCTAGTTCTCCTCTCATTTTGCCTCTTCTCACAAAGTTTGTGTGAGATGAAAGCAGCCCTGGCAATGCAATGTCCTGGAAAAGGTTCTTTGCAGTGTTTCAGCGCTCTAAGTCTGGCAGCAAAGTCACACTGGGAGATGGGGACACCGTTCCATCAGGAGCCATGGCCCCAAAGACACCTGGTCTGGAGGTTCCCTCCCAGCCCCACGAGCTGCCTGGGCCTTCAGATGTTTTCTCCACCCCTCCCTCAGCTGACTGTCGTGATGGTCACAGCCCCAACACCCCCAGTGTGCACAAATACTGCTGCACCAGCAGCTTTTTGGGGGGAAACAGGCCCTTGGAGAAGCGACATGTCCATAAATCCCTGGATTCCTGGGCTGATTTCACCGCACTGCTGCGCCCCAAAGCTGGGTGTTTGTAAAGGCCATTCCCACCCTCTTGGTGCCGAGCTGGGAACTGAGATCCTGGTCCCCAGAGCCAGCTGGGGCCCTGCTCTGATCTCCCACCCTAATCCTGCACCTCAGAGCCCCGCTGGGCAGAGCTGGGGTGGGTGCTGGGGAACAGCCAGGCACTTTGTGGAGGCTCCAAGCCCACTCCTTCCTGCTGGGAGCACGGGAAGGATCTGCACTCTCAGGTCTCCAGAGGCTGTGGGTGGATCATCTCGTGGTGCTGCTCTCCATATCCACGTGTCCCACGCAGCGGGACAGAGTCCATGGCTCAGAGTTCTTCCTCCTGCCCCTCTTTGGGGAAACCTTTCGGGGACAAAATGCTCCCAAGATGTTTTCTCTCCTTTCATTTCCATGTGCTTTCTGTTATTGGCAGTTTTGCTCGCTCTGGGTCGTTCCCTCCCCAGTGTTCTTCCCTGCCCGTTGTTGCTGGGAAGGGGGAGCTGGTTGTGGCTGGTGCACAGTCACACCCTGCCAGCCCTACAGCCCCAGCCGTCCTCAAGCTCCGCTCACTCTCCCTGTAGAAACCCTTCTTTCTTCACTCCCCCCGGCTGGCTCGCCCCACCGAAGGATGCTGAGTCCTTCCTCAGCTCCCCAAGGCTGCCACCAGCCCTAAATTCCCTTCTCCACGTTTGGAGAAGCTGCCCTGTCCCAACCCAACGCTGACCCACGTTCCATTAGGCCATTAGGACTAAGGACACGTACAAACTGGCGGATCAAATGTATCCTGGAGGACACACATGTCAGCTGGGATTTTGGAATAACCCACAGCTGCCTGAAAACCCCGGGGGGGGGGGGGGGACAGAAATGTGTTTGTTTTGCTGAAGAGAAGGGTCCCACCAGCCCCCCAAAGGGGCCCAAGCTCCGGACACAATAGGGCAGGGAGAACAACGGAGAGTGGAGCCCATTGAAAACGCAAAGGGACTGGACAGGCAGAACGGGATTATTCCGAGTGCAATCAGGGCACGGCATGTGCGGGGCTGGCTGGGAACCAGAGGCATCTCGTTGCAGCCGAGGGACAGCGCATAAAAGAGGCCGTGGGGGGAGATGGAGCGCAGGGCGAGCAGCCCACGGAGGCTGCAGGAATGTCCCCGTCCCCCTCGCGATTGGCTGCGGGCTGCAGGAGTCAGTTTTCACGGGGGCCGATCCGCCAAGTTCCCTCCGGCTTCCCAAAGGCGCCGTGCTGAGCGGAGCCGTCGGGGATCGGAGCCCGGGCGCTCCCGCATTCCTGCGGGACATGAGGAGGCTCCTCTCTCGCAGGACACCCAGCCGGGGGGAAGAGGCACCGAGGGGCCGCTCTCCTGCTCCCTGCCAGCCCTGGCATGAGGCTCCTGGCCGCTCAGGATAGCATGTCCCAGCACCCCACCAGCTTCCTGCTGCTGCCCATCCCGGAGTGCCCCGTGCTCGAGTGCGCGCCCACCAAGATCCTCAAGCTGGTGGTGCTGGGCGGCAGCAGCGTGGGCAAGACAGGTAAGAGCCAGGGGGGTGGTTTCTGCCTGCCCTGCACCTCGGGCACAGCCCACAGCACAGCTCGAGTGGGGTAAGGGGGGTTTGTTGTCAGAGGAACGAAGTTGGCTGTCGGGGGGTGCGAGCAGCGGAGAGGAGGCGGGTTTGGGATTCACGGGGGATTCGCCCCGGTCTTGCGGCAATGATTGCACTGGGGCTCAATGTCCACACCCCCAAAACGCGATCAGGGGCTCTTTTCCCCCCGCTGGGAACGCTGGATGCTCTGCAGGCAAATTGCAGCCTGCAAGAGGTGCCTTCCCGTCTCGTTCTCCAAAGGAGAGGGGAAGGAGAGAGGGGGAAAGGAGCAGTTTTGCTTTTGAATGTCTGGTTCCTGAGTTCCGAAAGCATTAAGGCCAGATTGGCTTCATTTGATTCATCCCACAGGATCCAGGAAAATGCTTCTTTGGTTTGGCTTTGAAGCAGCCACATTCTCCTGTGATTTTAAGCAGTTTGTTGAAGCTCATTGCACAGACAATTCCATCTAAGGGTGCTAAGGGGGAGAGAACAGTTAGTGTTTCAAACGAAATCGCTAATAAGGGTTGTTTGCAGAATAAACCATGTCATTTAGCCAGCAATTCAGTGGGTTTGGAGGTTCCTAGGAATGTACTGAGATGGAAGCACTGCAGGAAGACGAGTCACTGCTGCCATGGTGGGATTTTAAGTGTCCTAAAATCCCAAGAGGAAGGGAAACGTTCTAATGGCAAAGCCCCAGAGGTGGAGGGGGATAGGAGGGCCCCGGGTGCTGCAGGAGACCCGAGTGTGCTGGCTGCGATCAGAGCTCCCTGCCGCGCTTCCAGAGGGTCTGTAAGAGCAGGAAGGACCATTCCATCCATCAGCCTCCCTTCCTGCGTGGCACAGGGCGCTTGAGTGTGCTCTTGGGGCTGCTCTGTTAGTGTTTCCCTGCCTTGTTTCCGAGCATTATTCACACAGAGTGTTTCACCTGCACTCACAGGACACCGGCGTCGGTTCAACATCCCGCACTGAACCGAGGGCTCCTTTCTGACACGAGCTGTGAAAAACCCTGGATCAGATACCCCAGCCTGGCCCCAGACCTTTCTCTGGCAGTGCTGAGAGCAGCACTGGCAGAATGATATGGGAGCCATGCAGAGATTCCCTTGGTTTCGTGTGAGACTGATCCTTCCAGCGAGGTATTACACGTGTCCTGAGGAGGTTGAGTTGGGATGGCGTTAAGGGCCCGTATTTTTCGCCTTGTTTTACAGCCCTGGTCGTTCGTTTCCTCACCAAGAGATTTATTGGAGACTACGAAGCCAACACTGGTGAGTTCTGCTCTCTCCAGCGGGGTTGGGGGGAGTTTGAAAATAAATCCACTCCTTTTAGTGGCTGGTGCACATTGCAGGAGAGCCAAGGGGTGTTGGATGTCCATAAGGTGCATATTTTCAGTTAATAGCCTCGAGCTAGGAAAGCAATAAATCAAAGGCTCATTATTTATGATCCTTTCAGCTAGGTTTTTGGGGTTTTTTCCCTACTCGATGGAAAAGGATCAGAGTAAAAGGTTTGCTGGGGGACATACCTATATTCAAACAAAGGCTCAAGGAACAACTTAGGTACTGACTAACCCCTGGGAAGCCAGTGCTGCTCTCCCTGGAAGCCCAGGGAAGCCAGAGGAATCCCAAAGGGGGTAAAAGGCAGTTCAGAAGCTTTTCTGTGCATTCCCTTTCTTCAGAGGCTGTTGTGACCAGAGAGTTTCTGAACTGGTCTCCTTTCCATCTGTTAAGTGGCCATTCCTTCCTTGTTTCAGCCTGGCACCTCAGACTGTGTCCATTCCCAGCCCCTGTTCCAAGGAATCTGGCCGGTGTTGCGGGATGGGTCGTTCCTGCTGTCACAGCCCCCACCCCGGGCCAGCCCACAGGGTTTGGGGGGAGGTGGGCAGGACTCAGAGCAGCGATTGCCTCCCTTCGGAGCTGCCTGCAGGATTCAGGGTGAGGGCTAGGAAAGAGGGAGCACAACAAGACCCCTTTGATCTCTGCCTGTGCGATGAAATAGAGTGTGAAAGCTCCTCCTGAGAGCTCCCCCTCGCTGCCCCTGAGTAACCCTGGGGGTTGGCTGCACTCTCCCTCTTCCTTTTCCCTCCTCCCTCCTGGGGGAGGTTGTACCCCCAGTCACACTGGGGAGCTGGGGCAGAGCTCAACAGGCCAGGAAGGAGAAACAGGTGGCAGTGGATTTGTGACCATCCAGCCTTCATCCATCCTTTGTGACCTTCATCCATCCTTGTGCTTCTCCCTGCCTGGGCCGTGTCTGGGAGTACCTGCTCCTGCTCGGCTGCAGCTTCTTCCCGTAAATCAGTACCATCTTTTCAGCTTGAGATCTGATCTGTTTAAAAAAAAACCCAAATAAACCCCACAAGGGCCAGGTGCCCTCCCAGTCAGTATTAAAACATGGTATGATGATGTTGGATTCAGATTTGCTCGTGTTGTAAATGTTTCTGTGAGCTCAGACTCTTTTGCACCGGAATAAACCCACTTGTTTCCTTGAGACAGAGCTGATTTTCAGGAGGATTCCTGTCACCAGCCCACCCCCCTGTTAACGTGAATTCCTTCCTCTGCACTAGCTGGGATTTCTCTGTTTGAGACACAACACATTGTTTTGGAGGCAGCAGCAGTGAGGGTTGTCTTTGGGCAGGACAGAAGGGCCGTGCACAACAGCTGTGAGAAAGCATTTCCTCACACACCCACGTGGGTTGGGGTCAGTTCTGAGGGAAAACCCTGATGCCATCCCCCTCGGAAACTGTTCTTGGCACGACCACAGCCAGTCACAAGCTCAATACTTACATTTTCATTGTCATACTCACACTCCATTAACGTAATGAAGTCCAAGCCCAGAGCAGTGATGGTGTTATTAGAGCTGGATCGGGCCTGGATGGTCTGAACTGGCACTTGGCCCTCAATATGGGTCACCCAGATTGACCAGAGGTCATGTTCACAGTGTCCACAGTATCCACCCTTCGGGGGTTTCAGCTGAACTCTGCTCAAACCACACAAACCCCAAAGAGCATCTGGGTGGTTTGGGCACAGTCACTGCCCCTGTCCCAAAGGGGAATGCTTTTGTGTTTGAAGGACATCCCCAACAATGCAGGAGGAAACAGCTCACTCCTTTTTCCCACACAGCACCGGGATATCTTGGTTTGAGATGAAGGTTCAACGAGGTTCACATTTTATGAGGTGAACAGCGTGGATTGGAACCTGGCTGGGATTTATGCACCCCCTGGAGCATTTGTTTCCCTATAAAGTGCCCCTTTCCCAGCCCCCATCCTGGCTGTCCACCCAAGACAGCCCCCAGCAAACACAAACCCCCCTCACTCAGCACAACCACTGCAGTGCCATCCATTTTCTGCCTATCCTGAGCCTCAAAGCTCTGCATTTCAGCAGTTCCCCCTTGCCCTTCCCTGCTCTTTCCTCACTGTTCCAGCCCCTGACTAACGATGTCCCTTCTCCACCAGGTGCTTTGTATTCCAGGAAGTTCACCATAGATGGGGAGCAGATCTCTCTGCAGGTGCAAGACACTCCCTTTGTCTCACTGGAGGTAAAACATCTGCTCAGTGCTTTTCCACACAGTTGTTGTCTCGTGTTTGTTCCATCTCTAAATAACTCCACTTAGCAGCAGGAAAATGCCTGGGCCTAAACCCAGGACTGATGGGGGTACCTTAAGCTCCACCAAAAGGAGCCCTTGAAGTGGTTAAATCAGGCTCCTTGAAGACTAAATCAAACTTAAACCAAGTCTGTTCCAAACACAGCAGTGCATCCCGTGCCTAAAGGGCAGAACAACCATACTCTGGCTTGTTCCTGCCAACTACTTGGTGGTTTCTGTCCCTGCATGGCAGAAAACTCACCTTGCCAGAGCCCCAGCTGGCTGAGCTTAGACCTTTTCACACCCCCAGAGTGTCTCTTATGTAGAAAAGTGGTTCTTTCCAGGGGTCAGGCCTCCCAGCAGTTGCCATTCCCAGTGCTGGGCACTGGTTTCCATGCTTGGTTTGCAATTAATTCCTGATTTTTAAGGGTTAGCATGCACCTACACCCCTCTGTCTGTCAGTGTTTGGGATGTTCTATAGGACCTGATGATCTTAGAGGTCTTTTCCAACACCCATGATTCTGTGACGTTCTGGATTTCATGTTTGACTGGGAACCTGTTTCTAGAGACATTTTGCCGAGCAGGATTTAAGGTGAAGGTGCCTCTCTGTGAAGATCTGCTTGCCATGCAGAACAGGAAGATGGAAACAGGGTCAGAGCAGCTGGAAATGCGGTGAAATTTGGGATTACATGAATGGTGGAAACCTCATGAGAGTCATAGTTCCTGTAGAATAGCTGATGTGTCATGATAGAATTAGGGATTCTCTTTGCACCATCAAGCCTGAACTTCTAGATGTGCCCTTGACCTCAGCCTAAACAGAGGCTTGGCCAGATACATGTCTGGATGGGAACACCACCTTCTCTGCTGGTCTTTCAGGCCAGCCCTGGGCAGCTTTGTACAGGTTGCTTGCCCTGCCCAGCCCCTGTGCCTTCCTGGGCTGTGGGATTGCTCCCTCCTGGGTTTACAGGGTGGGACAGGCAGAGCTCCCACAGCCCACCCCATTCCCATTGCCAGGCCCTCCCAGGACTGGAAGGACATTGAGCGGGAAGCTTTGGTGAAATTCCACACTCTGCTGCCTCTGGGGTGCTCAGAGGAGCCCCCCTTTGCTCTGCACACTGAAAAAGCAAAGAGAAGCTGCTCTGGAAATGCTCCAAATACCCAAGTGGGACTTCTCAGCACAAAGGCTGTTTGCTTAGGGGGCACAACTGGGATTAGGCACAACTGGGATGGCCTGAAAACCACTTCACGCAGGGAATCCCCGCTCTGTTCTACCCCACGCAGAAAGGAGGGGGTGGAAGGATTTCATTCCCCCTTTCAGACCAGATAGATGCTGTTTGCCTGTTTTAATTGAGACTGTGCCCTGCAGTTCAGTGAGTCTCAGCAGAGCTCCACAAAATTTAGGCTTGCCAACAGCTGAGATTCCTTAATCAGAAATTATTTCACTTTAGTAATGAAGAGTTTCACTTTCTTTGTCCCAGTCAAAGGTCTGCATTGCTCCACCAATTCCCACAGACACCCTTCTCCCAGCCTGTATCTGCCCCAAATAAACGGTGTGTCTGGAAGAACTGAAGGGACTGGTCCCTGACAGGGCTGCTTAAACTGGGACTAGGCTGCATTTTTTGCTAGAACCCTTAAGGAAGAGAGTCTCTTGCACCCCTCTTGCAGGCTGTTAGGGTTTTAGGAGGCTGTCACGTGGAGTCCCCGGGGCTTCAAGCACCAGCAACGTTCATGTTTAAGAGAGAAGCAGAAGCAAGCAGATAGCTGGGTTTGTGGGGTGATTCATTGCTGCTGGGCCTCCCCACGGCAAAGGGCCTTGTGGTTCGAAATCCATTCTGGAGCGCCGATTTCCATTTAAAAAGGAGCCCGTTAGGCTTTGATTTTCCCGAATAAAGCATTCCTCTTGGGATTATCCACCCCTCTCCCTGCATCTCTGCTCATTAGGGCTCCCTGAACGTGCCTCCCTTCCAAAACCCTTTGCAAACTCTTGCCAGTGCAATGAGTTCTCTCGTTGTGCCCCGAAAGGGGTTTGCTGGTGACAAGAGCCTTGCAGGCCGTGGAGGGTGGCTGGTTGTGCCCAGGGTGGGCACAGCCCTGTCACCAGCAGTGCAAATTGCCCTTCTTCCCACCGGGCTTTGCTCCCATTGACCTCTCCCACAGGGCTGGCAGTGAGGATGCTCCTCGTCCCACCTGAAGGGCTTGGGCAGGAGGAACAACCTCACCCTGACAGGGTTTAGCATCACTGGGAGCTGGCAAGGAGCTCCAAGGGGTGATGAGCCAGTGTGTCCGTGGGCAGGTCTGAAGTGCTCACAGGGGGCAGCTGGTTTAGAGTTGGAAGCCTAATTTCTCTCTGAGCCTTCAGAAATTCTGCTGCCTTCTTCTCACAGGAGAGCTTGTCAGGAGAGCTTTTTTTACTGTCTGATCTACCATAAAGGAACTGATTGTTTTTACTCTTCCTTTTCTACCTCTGCTTCCTGAAGTTCGGCTTTATAATCCATATTTAGGTGTCTAAATGAAAGGGGATCTGCTGGGGGAGGTAGCAAAGCACATGCAAATTGGGTTAAAAGGAGCCTGAGTGGCAGGTATTTAATCTGTCCATAATGCAACGTATGCTCTAATATACAAATACACAAATTGATGGCAGTTTCTGGAGGGGAATGTAGCAAGGGCTCTGCATTTACAGCGTTGAGCTCCCCCCAGAATACACAAAAGCCTCTAATTCCTACCAGGCTCATGAAGAGCAGGACAAAGAGGATTCCTGGTGCCTTGTTGGCTGTGAAAGCAGGGAGAAAGTTGCAGGAATGCTGTGATATTGGTGGGAATGGCAGTCCCTGCCTGCTGGCAGTGGCTGCAGCAGGGATCTCCCTGCCTGGGTCACGGCCAGCAGGGAGAACAAAGGGCACAGGATTAAGTGGAAGGAGCTGAGCTCTTTTCAAGCCCCACAGTGCTGCTTTCAGTTCGTATTCCCAGTGCTGGGGACTGGTGGCTGGGTGAGCAGCAGTGGGGACGGGCTGGACAAAGGTGAGACCAGCAAAAAATCATAGGAACCCCTCCCTGCCAAGGAGATTTCACCCCATTTGCGGTTCCTGTAATTGGTTCTTTGCGACAAATTGCGGTTTTGGATGCTTTTGGCTATCTGGAGAACCTGTCAGGCTTCATCAGATCGAGTTAGTGAGACCCTCTGTCCGTGGAGACTGAATAAAGGATTGGAAAAAGGCCTAAGTCACCCCTTGGGGGACAGGGTGTGACAAACCTGCTGAATTTTATAATGCTCCTGCTGTGCCCATGACAGTTTTATCCACAAGATCAGTGTGAGTTTCTGACAGGTTCGGTGCAATGGAACACGGAGCAAACTTTCCAACAGCAGCACTTTGGCTGTTCTTTTCAACCAAACTGCTCTGACCCCTCTCCATGTTACTGCTTACCTGCAATACCTTCATGGAATCACAGAATCATTTTGGTTGGAAAAACCCTCTGGAGTCATCCAATCCACCCTGTGCCCGATGCCCACCTTGTCCCCCAGCCCAGAGCTCTGAGTGCCACGGCCAGTCATTGCTTGGGCACCTCCAGGGATGGGCACTCCAACCCTCCCTGGGCAGCCCCTGACAGTGTTTACTCACC
>JAWWTY010000138.1:18230430-18244145 GCA_035222235.1 Margarornis squamiger
CACAGCCTGAGGTCATTCCCTCTCCTCCTGTCCCTGTTCCCTGGGAGCAGAGCCCGAACCCCCCCGGCTCCCCCCTCCTGTCAGAGGCTTCAGAGAGCCAGAAGGTCCCCCCTGAGCCTCCTTTTCTCTGGGTTGAACAACCTGGCACAGCGTGGCTGGAATTCCCCCTGTCCCTGCTGTCTTCAGGGAGGTTTCTGCCTGCAAGGTGAGAAACAGCCCCACGCTAACACCAAACCCCAGGTCCTGTTGGTACCATGGGGCTTTTGGCTCCCTGTTCCCCCTGCTCTCCTTCTCCTAAACCCCCCCCTCTCTCCTTGGCACAGGACGACACGGACAGCATCTGCTGCCAGGAGCAGATAAACCGCTCCATCTACTGGGCCGACGGCTTCGTGTTCGTCTACTCCATCACGGACTACGAGAGCTACCGCGTGCTGCGCCCGCTGCACCAGCACATCCGCAGGATCCACCCCAACGCCAACATCCCCCTGCTGCTCGTGGCCAACAAAGGGGACCTGCTGCGGGCCAGGCAGGTGTCCTCCAGCGAGGGGCTGCAGCTGGCGGGGGAGCTGGGGGGCACCTACCACGAGGTGTCGGCGCGGGAGAACGGCGACGGCGTGCACGAAGCCTTCCAGCAGCTGTGCCAGGAGCTGAGCAGGATCATCGGCAGCGGCAACGGGGAGAAGCGGCGCGGGCTCCACCTCGTGCGGCCCAAGTCGCCCAACATGCAGGACCTGAAGAGGCGCCTGAAGCAGGCGCTGACATCCAGGGGGAAATCGGCCACCGCGCTGTGACGGTGCCATTTCCCACAGGCCAGGGGGAGAAAAGGCATTGAGCGGTGACAACTCGGCCATCAGAGGCTCTTCCGCTTCATCTTCGCCTTCAAAAAGCCTTATAAAGCCCGAGGTCGCTCTGCAGAGGAGCTCACAGGATCTGCTCTTTGGGGCAAGAACGGGCAAAGCGTGGGGTACAAAACAGGTTGTCCCAAATTGCTGCCGTTTGGAAAGGAGCGCGGTCAGAGGGTTCAGTCTTCGAGAGTTGGTTTGGTTAATGGAAATAACAAGGATTTGGTTAATGGAAATAATGAACTGGCACTTTTAAGAGCCGTGGCTCCTCTTGGGGGTGGTTGTATTCCCAAACACAGGCAAGGACACGAGGACAGCGACGGGAGCCGCTCTGAGCCAGCGGAATGTGTCAGATTGGTTGGGGCACAAGAGTGGGAAATAAAGGCAAAAAGGAAATGGAGAGCACAAAGGGGGAAAAGTGGTCACTGCAAGTTTTGAAATTACAATTTTGAAAGTGTTCTTACCAACTCGGGGGCAGATTTGTTCAAATGCAAGCCTTGGCCTTAGAGTGTCTCTTCAAAGGCAGACTTTTTTTTATAAATCCCTATTTTTCCAGATTGGTCTTCTTTCAAAGCACATTGACTGTTTCTGAAGGTAATAATTCCAGCAAAAATACACCCTGGGAACAGCATTTTGCAGGCAGATTCTCAATGGCACACTCCTCATCTTCCTGAAGGTCTCCTACATGGCAGTGGGAAAGGACAAATAGATCAGAGAGGTTTAAAACCTGCCCCAAAATGGACTGTATTGACAAAGAGCAAGGAGGGCACCTAAAACCACTTCTTATTCCAAGCCAGTTAGACTTCAGGATGCTGTTTGAAAGAAACAAACCCCTCACGTGAAGAGTATCAAAATCAGTAGGTTTGGGGTTTTTTTAAAAGAAGAAAAGGGGTTTTGTTGCCTGAATTTTTGGCTCCCGGAATTCCTGGTTTGGTTGTTTTTCTGGAGGTGTCACTGACACCTCCCAGAGCACCCGAGTCACATTGACACATATTTCAGTGTCCCAGCACACCCAAGGATTTGAAGGTGGATCCCATGAGCTGCCCTGGCTTCTGGAACCAGGAACAACACCACCAAGTGCCACCATTCTGTTCTCAAGGAGAAAGGGGCTTGGACCACGTAAAATTCACGATGCAACAACCTTTCCTTCAGAAGACCCTTCAGGATACAAGCAGTTCCTGGGTCATGAAGGGAAGTGAAGCTCAAATGGTTTCTACTCAGGGACACAGAAGGGAAACCCCAGATTTAATGGATATAGGAAACCACTCCCAGCTGCAGTTTCAGCTGGAAACACTGAGCTCAATCAACCTCTTACTAAAATGTAAATGGAGTCTGATGAGGATTTGTGTAGCTCAGGGCTCCAAAATGTGTTTTGTGCTTTTGTGTGCCCGCATGAGACGACTCTGATCACCTGGATTTGCTTTCTCTACGGCTCACACTCTGCTTATTTATTGTGTTCCACAGCTGGGCATCCCAGGATGTCTCATGTTCTGATTAATTTCAAATTCTTTTATTCCCACAAATGACCTGCACCTGTTTTCAAATTCAGTTTCAAGTGATGAAGGGAGGGGAAAAGGAAAGTTGGATCCCCCAGACTCCAAGGGTATCCAGGGATTTCTGCTTGGGCTAATGGTTAATCACCAATCTGATGCTTGAGCAGTGTCATTCATCATTGCAGGCACTTCAGAATGGTATTTATGGCAGAGAATTTCAATGTTTTAAGTTACTAATAGCACAACAGCTCAAATATTGACTCTAAAGAGTCAATAGCTCAAATATTGAACCTAAAGATCCAATACCATGAAATAGAGCAGCTTGTAAGAGACATGCAGACCGAAATATTTTTCTATTGGAAAAATTATCAGCAATCTTGAAGAGCAATTAAGTGTTTTGCCATCCCAGTATTTTGTAACAAGGGCTAAATTTGGTGAAGGCAATTTGCTGACATTTGTTTTCCTCAAAGCCTAAGAGAACTTGGTGCTGCAGCTTCTTGGGCTTGTTTGTAACCCGCTCCTCCAGCTCCGGTCCTTTCTTATTTGGGGAGGAAGTTCATCCCATTTCAAACCTGTCAATGTTTTATTTTCATCAGTGATGAATAAAACCATGCCAGGTCTTTCCTGAGGAGTGGCTAAAATGGCTCCTTTATGTCTCACATCTTTAAATACTCCTTGTTTTCACTAAAGGACCCTCAGACACCCTGCTCTGCGAGTACACACAAATATCCCTTCCATAAGTAAGTATTCCCACTCTCCTGTGGGGGGAAAAAACCCTGCATTTTAGCTAAAGCCAAAAAATATTGAACCCCTGAAGTCTTCTCTGAAAGACTGACATGTGGCAAACACTTATCCTGCTGCAGAAAGTTCAGCATTTCCTTTGTTTGCCCAGCAACATTAACCCTGCAATGGCTTTGACACTGGTTTTAAGCCAGGATGTAGCATGTCCAGGAGGCAATAAAGCTCAGCATTTATTCTGGGGGACAGTAACTGAGCCCCTGGACATCCCAGTGCCACGAGGGGAGTGGCAGCAGGAAAAGCAGGGGGAAGAGAATGCTGGAGAATGAAGTGCCTAAAAATAATCATGTAAAAGATCAAAGTTTAGTCATGTCGAACCTGATCCTGAATTAGAAACTTCAGGCTGCCAGGGCAAAACGTGTTTTCACTGAAGGCTTCAATTAACCCCCTAGAGAGAAGGTACTTGACATAAAGTCAAGAGAGGAAAGGGGGGAAAAAAGATTTGAGAGGGTGGAGTGTTTTTTGGATATCAAAGAAACTCCTCGGTTCTATTGATTTAGTCCAGACTGACCGCACTGGGATCAATACCGACAGCAACACGCTGTAGAATTCCTTTCTTTTTTATTTTTATGATCTTTTTTCCCCTCCATGCCTCTTCATTTAAACCTTGTGCACCATCTGGTTTTCAAGACGCTTTCCAGCTGGGTTTACTTGGGCACAAAGCAGCGGAGTGCTTTGCCCCGAGGTTACACAGCTGAGCAAGTACTCGAGAGGAGCTCCAGCCCCGTGTCCTTTGCAGTTCATTCCCAACTCTTTCCAACGACCACCACACTGTACACCTCCCTCAAGGGATGCCCAAAGCACAGGGAGGTCATGAAAAGTTGGGAAAAGGGGCTGAAATCCCAAGCTGTGGTAGGTGCTGAGTGAGCAAAGCCTGGCTGAGGGTTACAGCAATATTGGGGTGATTGAGGGTGTTTGGAAATGCTGCTTTTCTGCCTCCTTCCACACAGTTGCATTTCTCACACCTTTCCAGTGGCTCCCCACGGCAATTCAGTGTGACCTGGGAGCTGGGAAAGGCAGGCTCTGTTTTGAGCTCTGGCTGTGACTTGCTGGCTGCTTTTGGCCAGATGTCTCAGCCGGAGTCTCTGCATCCATAGGTGAGACGGAGGGGATGGACACGTGTCTGTCTGTCCCACACTCGGGCACCCACGGGAGAGGACTGGCACTGAGAAATGGAGGAATTGCCCACAGAGCAGCAGGGATGGCTGGAATATGAACAGCTGAACTCACACCTTGCTCCTGCATTCCTTAAAAACTCCGCTGGTGGGATCCCACGGTTCCACTGAAGCAGAGGAGCGGAACAGAAAATCCAGGTCCTGATTTCAGGGACCAGCTCAGACAGAAATGTTTGCAGCCAGGGCACTCCCAGCATTTGTGTCAGGTGTACAAAAGGAGAGGAAAGAAGAACTTCTGCCAGGGATCTCATTGTTTTCCAAGGCAAGCTGGAGGGCTGCCAGATGATTGTTCCTGCTGCATTTCCCTCTGCCCCCCGGCAAGGTGGGGAATCCTGAGCCAGAATGCCCCGGGCAGAGCTGTTTGCAGGGCAGCAGGACACAACCACCCACTTGCTGATACTGGGTTGGTGGTGCCTTCTCAGAGTCCTTCCAGCACAGGAAAACCATGTCATTACAGCTACAAAAGGTCTCCGGTGTCACCCACAAAGCCTCAAAGGCAGGGACAATGGGGCGAGAGAAGATGATCCAATCTATCACTAGTAGAGACAGCACAAGACTCTTCCCCTGGTAATTCCTCCCCCTGTTCTCACTGGCTTTGCCCTCTTTGTCCCTCTCCATTCATGCCTTTGTTCTCACTTAAAGAGCAAAAGCTTCTGCAATTCTTCTTCCTTTGGCTTAGAAACAGATTTTTTGCTGGTTAGTTTAAAATTCATTTCCCAAAATTTGAACTCCAAGCATGGTTTATAGAGAAAGAAGAGGGTCTACTTAGTCTTTTGACCTTATTTACCTAAAGCATTTCCAAGACAAGTCTGTATTTAGACAAGCTCTTGAATTGCTGCCATTTCTGAGTGCTCAGCCCAATATTTCCTTCCCCTGCTTTGTGCTTGATGTCGAGCTCGTTAACATTGTGTTGTCATTGCTCGCTTAAACCTGCTCAGTCCTTAAGTTTTGCTGCTCTCCCCTTGAAGCCCTTCTGGTTTAGTCGAGCAGGTTCTCTTCTCCAAGCAGCTGTACAAGAGGTAGATGAGCTCAGAGCAGCTGGTGACTTTCTGCTCGGTGGATTTTTGCCCGTTGTGGGAGATTTTGGAATCGAGAGGAGCAGGGAGAGCAGCGCAGCAAACCCACTTCCAGTGTCCCTTCCTCTGTCAGCCTCCTTCGGGGTGATAATCTCAGCCCTCCTGAGGTGGCCAAAGTTCATCCTGGATTTCCTGCAGATGGAAAAACACCAAATATGAAGCAGAGAGACGAGCTGACAGGCCCTGTGAACCCCGGGATCCAATTCATTCAGGAGCTGTCACACCAATCTCCTTCTCCTTAGAAGGTCCATTTTTTCCATTTTTCCTTCTTATCCCCATGGGTTTCAAGGCTCAGCCTCTGGATCTCGTCACACAGACACTCCCAGGCTCCTGGGGCAGGGCAAGGGGAAGCTGCACATTTTCCAAAGCTGTTCTTAGGGATGCCTGGGGGAGCCTGTTCCTAAGGACGTTTTTCTTCTCTCTGGGCAGTGATGCAGAACACTTAGAGTCAGTAACCAGTCATTTTGGAAAGACATGAGGGGGTTTTGTTTTGCTGAATGTGGAGACACACTGTACCTTCTCTGCTAGTTAGAAAGCTCACCAGATAAGCAGAGCTTAGGCTTTTTCTGGGCTTTGAACTCTCACAAGGAGGGTTAAATTATGTCACTTTTGGCTGGGATTCAGGTTTCCAGATGCTGGCAGGAGTCGCCACTCCTCAGTGTCCTCCAAAGCTCAATGTTTTCCTGTGCCATGAGGAAAAAGCAAAACCACTTTGGACTATCACACTGAAATGCAAGAGCCTGTTCTCTTGCCTCCCTGTTTTTGACAAAGATTGAGGTTTTACAGCTGTAGGGGACAAGGATTCACACTCAAAGCGAAGGTGCTTGACCAGTTTCCCAGAGAAGCTGTGGCTGTCCCATCCCTGGAAGTGTCCAAGGTCAGGCTGGACAGGGCTTGGAGCACCCTGGGCTAGTGGAAGGTGGCCCTGCCCATGGCAGGGGGTGGGATGAGATGGGCTTTGAGGTCCCTTCCATCCCAAACCACTCTGGGTTTGTGTGATTTCGAATGAGCAAGACCCTTTATTTCATTTTCATTTCACTATTTCCCCAGCAGACCAAGGTTCACTGATGTCCACCTCAGCTGGCAGCAAAGAGCAGTGGGGCAAGGGGATGAAAGAGGAATAAAAGCTTTAAATTATGCTCCTGTGTGCTTTTGGGTTTTGGTAAGACAGGCTGACCCTCCTTCAAACCCTGGGAAAGGTAATTTCCTGGTGGCAGGGGAAGTGGTGATGGCAATTCTGCCTCAGCAGTCTGTGCTCCAGTCCCTCCATCTGGGAACACTGGGGGAGCTCAACACTTGTGAGAACCTCCCAGATGCACAAAAAAGGGGTTGCTGGGGAACCTTGGGCTCTCTGAGGCTGAACCAAAATGCTGTTTCTGTGAGCTCCACCTCTGGATGTGCTTTGCTGAAATGGCAAGCTGTTTGTGTCCCTCCTGCCCCCATTCAGGGCACTGGTGACACCCCACACCTCGGTCACCTCCCAGCACTCGTGGCTGGTTCCATCACGTCAAAGTCACCCCTGCTCCTCAAGGACTACGGTGGCACTGCCACTCTCAGGGCAGACACTGGGGCAGCTCCAGCAGGGAATGGAGGGGTTGAGTTGCCACTCTCATCCACCCTCGTTGCTGCCAAGGCCACCTATGAAGTGCAGAGTCCAAGAGCCAGCACCAAATAGCACATGTGTGTGACCAGGGTTCAGCAGTCCCCACTGGAGAGCAGGAACTGGCTCTCAGGAGAACCATAGTGTGCCAAAAGAGCAGCTTTTAAAACATGTTTGTGTCAGGGCTGTGAAATGAAACATTCTGTGTGTCAGTGCTATTCTGCTGGTGTTATTTATCAGGCAGCTCTCAAGAAAGCCAGAGGTTTTGTTTCTAAATCCTGAGTGCTAATCGTTGAGAGTCGTCGTTTTAGCTATTTTTGTCGGTTTAATTTTATCCGTCTGCACTCGTGAACCTCAGCCTGGGGAATGAAGCGAAGCACATGGAGCCAGAGGTTCATGTCTTTCTTGGCAGTGCACATCTTCTCCACACTGCAAATACATCCCAGCCCTTGAAGAACCAGGAACTGTGAGTAGGGCTGGGAGAAAATGCCCAGTTTGCAAAGCCCAGACACCCCTGAACCCCTGTTGGTGAGAGCCACTGGGGGGACAGAAGGACACCCATCTAAAACCCATCCATGCTCTCCACCTCTTCACTCGTGGCTTGGAAGGAGTTTGGAAACCAAGGCATCACAGGATGAGGGGGGAAGGCCATCCAAGGGTTAAATGTTTCCTGCCTTTAAATCGGGAACCACGTCATGTGGAATGAATGTTTCAGCTCAAAGTGTTTCCTCACTGTGACAGTTTCATGGTGTGAGGTCAAAGCGTGGGAGAGATGGGGAGAGCGGAGGGGGAGCAGGGGGTGGGGAAGGCAGAGGAGCACAGGGACACCCGGGGACAGGGCAGGGACGGTGTCCCAGGCAGGCTCAGCCCAGCTGGGCACAGGGGAATGGCTCTGGGGGCTTCCTGCCTCCCTTCCCCGAGCGGCCACGGTTCCCACGCCACACTGCAAAGTGGGCCCCGAGTTTCTCACAGTGTCTCTGCCCAGACACAAAGTGCAGCTTCAGCCCTTCCTGCACCCTGCGAGCCCAGGGGGTGGGACTCCTCTGGGGCTCTCGCTGTATTTGGGGTTCCTTCCTGTGGCCATCCTGTCCTGTGCTCCCAGATCTGTCCTGTCCCACGAAAGGGCTCCACCCAGGGCACCCAACTGCAGTTGAAAGACTCATCAGATTTCAAATTCATGAGATTGTTCAGGCCACCCTGATCTCAGATCACTTCTTACACAAGGAGACGCTGGGCTGCTTCCATTCCATTTGCAGGCCTTCCTACAAGCACAAAACACTCACCCATCCATGGCTCCCACTGTATCCCAATATATTTCTACAGATCAGGCCATCCCATTTTTCTGTCTCCATGTAGTTCCCACCTCCTCTGCCACGGGCAAAATGTCCATGTGGGGAATTTTTGCTTATCTAATTTTTCCCCCATCAAACTTCTAATTACAGGGATTGAAGAAAAAAAAAAAAAAAGAAAGAAAACATAAACAATTACACAAACACTTAATTAAATACGTTGTCCCACTGCCTCTTAAGCCAAGCACAACAGTCTTGACCTCCCTGGGTCACTCAGTGCCCCCCAGTTCGTTGTTTCTCTTCTTTAAACACATCTTTGCTCCTTTGGGGGCTGATGTTTTGGCACGTGCTGGGGTGTGACAGGGCACTGCAGGAAACCCTACAATTTATGCCCAGTACCCTCCTCCCAAGGAGCAAAGCTAAGAACATCCCCCTCCCAAAGGACGGCAGGAACCCAGAGAGATTTGGGAGCTCAGCCTATGGCTGAGAATAGTCAATTCTGCATCTTCCCACCAAACGATAACGAACATCCGAAGGGAATCAGCTGACAAATCCTCTTGCTCAACACCACTTGTCCCTAAGCTGCAGGGAAAAAAACAAACTCCTTTCATGGCAGGAAATCCTCAGGCCAGTTTGTCACCAGGATTCAGGAAGATTTGAGAACCAGAGTGGATTTGGAGTGGTGAATGATAGGGCCAGGGGAGCTGGGCAGGGAGCATTTCTGGGGGCTCAGAGGTACCAATCCTATTTTTAAGGCAAACATGGGTTCTAAGGCTTTCAGGATAAAGCTACAAGCTCCTCAGGGAGGGCTCTAGAAATCTTTTTAGGAGGTCTACATTTCTGGTGAGTTAGGAAAAGTCCAAACTCCTACCCACAGCTCCAAACATTTTATTTCTAAAATGGGCCACAGGGACATTCCCTAGGCCAGACCTACCGGTTTTCAGCCTTTGAACAGGACTTAAAGCTCCTAATTTAAATCCCTTTTCAATGCCACTCGAAGTGCTTTGGAACATCCTTTGTGGGACACTGCCAGTTCCTCCAGCCCCCTCTCCCCACATTCCCTGTCTCTCAGGTGTGTTTTCCTGCCAGTCCCAGACAAAGCAATCCAAGGGCCTGGAAGCACTGCAGGGTGGTGCTCAGGTTGTGCAGACCCCCGGTGCTGCAGTCCCAGGCAAACTAAAATGCTGGTTCCTTCCTTCCTTTGGGAAGTGTTTGGAGATGGATTGACTGGAGCATCCCTGTGCTGGCCAGGTGTCACACTGTTCCCAATATTCCATGGCTCCTCCCTTGAGTGGAGAGGAGCTGGTGGTTTGGTATTAACAGAGAAGGAAGTGGGGATTAAACTTTGCTCTCTAATTACAAGCAAAGGCTACAAGAGCTCGGCAACTTCTGGGGAAACCTAAGAATGAGCAACTCTTTCTCAGGAAAGTGAATCCCAGAAGTGGAAACCCTGACTGATGTGTCCCAGGGAGCTGAAGTAAAGCAAGGTGGGGCTCTGCAGCCTGCCCCTTCTTCACCTTGTGAATGTTCTCCAGGGGACAGGGCTGGGATGGAACTGCTTTGACACAGTGTTTCCTGCTGCAAATGCTCTGTACAGGCTGGGATTTTGTATTTCATATGTGCCTAAGCCACATTTCCAAGTGGTGGGAATTGCCCTAGCCCTGTGAGAGACTTGTAGGTCAAAAGAAATCCAGCTGCTGGCTTTTATTTGCTGAGGATTTCACCCAGCCTGGGAACCTCCCCCAGCAAAAGCCGTTTCTGAGGCTGGGAAGGCAGGTTCACACCTGCAGATGCACAGGGCACCCAAAGCCCAGGATACAGCTGCAGTGGCAGAGAGAGCCTTGGAGTGTGCTGGGCATCTCCATGAAGCCTCATGGAAAAGGTTTGGAGCTGTGTAAACAAAAGCTCTGCATGTTTCCTGGCCCTCTGGCTCGCTTTGAACTCCTCGTGGACGTTTGGCATGGACTTCCCAAGGGCAGCACAGCGAGACTCATCCTGGCACAAGAACTCCTGGGCCATGTCTTTAGGATATCAAGCACCCTGCTGAGCAGTGACAGGAGCTGTGATGGATGTGGGAGTGCTGCCCCACCTGTGGGCCCCTGGACTGCCATAAACCCCCTGGGATATCACAGCAACAGCCAAAGGTTATTTACAGTTGCCCCAGTGCCGTCCATACGGTACAGAAGGGTGGGAGCTACCACTGGCCTTGCTGGTACATCCAGCCCCAAAAAGCTGCATTGCAGCTAAGAACCCCCTGTTGACTGCAAAAGGGAGCACTGTGCTAACAGTGCCCTGCTGCTTCCAGGCCTGGGGCTGCTTTGGTTGGCATTCCCTGAGCCCTCAGTGCCCACACTGTGTGCTGGGAGCTGGATGTGCCCTTGGAATTCGCTGTGGAAAGGCTGGCACGCTCACCCGCCCAGCACACAGACAATGCCACGGGGTTTTATTCTTCTCCCAAGTGGTCATAATGAGCAAAGCACAACCCATCTAATCCCACAGCCCCCCTCAACATCAGTGGAAAAATACACAGCGAAAGAATTACCTCCCCACCGCTTTGGAACGGCACAACAGAGTAAAGAATCTCCCCACAAGTATTCAGGGAGCAAAACAAAGCATGAATTCCTGAGCAGCCTCATCTCCCCGCCAAGAGCTCAGGCAGAGTTGGATGGGTGCTCTGTGGTGAGAGCAGCAGTCCCAGTGCTGCTCACCTGCTGTGCTGGGGGTGACAAGCACAGCATCCTGTGAACAGCTCAGCTCTCCAGAACATTCATTCATCACGACACCAGTGGTGGCAGGAGCTGTGCCTGCCCACAAATCCAGCTCTGAGCAAGAGCTATCTCATAAAAATAAACAGGACTCCCTGTGCTGTTGTTTAGCAGGGCATAAAAGCAGCTAGAGAGAGGCTGATGAAACCAGCCATGGAAAATTTAGGTCATACTATTTAAATGCAGGTTTATGGCTATGCTCCTTCTTTGGTGTGTTTCCCTCCCTTTGCTTTACTGTTTCTGATGCTGATGGCAGTTACAGAAACATGCAGCTCTCTGAGTGCTCTTCTATCTGTTCACGCCCAATTTACCTTTCAATGTTGCAGCGAGTCCAGATGCCTCAATAGAGATGCCATCACTACCTGTAAAGAAAAGAGCAGGAGATAAAATGAACCATAAGGAGCCACTTGGCCTAGTGCATTATGTGAGGTTTATGAAATTCAAAAATTTTAAAGACATAAATTTAATACCATCGTATTTCAAGCAGTTATAGAGCAAAAGAAGGAGCCTTGTCATTGTAAACCTGTTTCTCTACTGCCAGCACTTCCGTGTGCCTGAGATTTTTCATTTGATTTCAGTGCATCAGCCTGTTGAATAAATTTGTGCCTTGAAGTTCTACTCTCTTTTAAGGAAGACACTTCAACCTCAGTTCTAAGAAGGAGAAAAAAGAAGCTCCAACACTGTCTAGGGCTGTGCTTCCCAGGTCACTGGTGCTTTACAGGGCCAGGAGGACAGACCTGCAGTTGCCCTGCAGAACCACGTTGTCTTTTCCACCCTTGCCACTGAAAATGCTGGGCAGGTGCATGGCAGGGATTCCTTTCTGGCTGACATAAAGGAATAAAGGTGTTCTGCCTCCCCCAGACCTGGGAGTTGGTACTCTGGACTCACCCCAATAAGCAGTAGGGGATTTAATGAGAGAGGATGGCAGTTCATCAGATGTCCCTGGGAGTGACATTCAGCTGGGCTATGTGGACATCTGTGGGACATCAGTAGTTAAACCACAGGAAACAAGGCTCAGTGTAAGGATTTTGCTGTAGACAGAAAACTATTTAAAAATAAATGATAACAGAAAGCACCAAGAAGGATTGGACTGGTATGGGCCAATTACTTGAGTTTGTGAAGAATCAGACTGGCAACCAGTCTCATAAAATACTTCCATGAATGGCCCTGGCACGAGCTGTCAGAGCAGGGAGCAGAACTTGCTGATGCTGTAAGGCACCATTCACCCACAGGAGCACCACAGTGGCCTCCAGGAGAATGGCATTCCCCTTTGGAACTGCATCATGGCAATGGGGTGCAAGAACAAGTGCCTGGGGACTGAGAACAAGGATTTCTCCTCTAATGAGTCAGAAGCAGCACAGGAAGAGAAAGGCCAAGATCTGTTACAGTAGCACCCTATGGATTCAGCTAGGGAACGGGGAGTGTGATCTGAGGATGTGTCGGGCAACACAATTACAGCAAAGGCACTTCCACAGCTGCCTGAGCCCTTCCCTGGGTCCTGCCACAGCCCTGGCCACCCATCCTGGGGTGGGACAGGCCAGGAGAGCTGGCCCATCAGAGGAGGCTGCAGCTGTGCTTGTGTGTCTGTATGTGTGACCTCCAGACATCCCGGAGCAGGACACAAGGGCGGGTTTCTGTGCACATGGCACAGTGCCCTCCACATGGAAATATGAGCTCAGTGGGCTTCAGTGGTTGGGTTGGGTGACATACACAGTTCCTGAGTCCCCACTGCAGCCCCCTGTTCTTCTTCTTGCCCTTGTTTGTCTCTGTTGTGCTCACACAAACCTGGGGATGCAGTCAGAAAACTGATCCACCCAAAGAGCAATGCACCACCAATAAAAAGGTCATCTTTCTAGACCAAGTCTCCAGACAGTCAGTTACATCTGGGACATCTTTGAAGTCTGAGATTTGCTCGGTCAACTTGGGAATCTTGGTGGAGTCCCCTTTGCATTGTAGAGCCAGACCTTCCAAAGGTACCTTCTTTGGGCTTGTGCAAAGTGTGCCCAGAAGAAGCACACTGCTCACTACACACCCACTGGGGTGCTGAAGAAGAAGGTGTGGGCTCAGGGACAGCACCGAGCAGGACTCACTGAAGAAAGTGGCCCTGAACTGCCAGGAGTGTGGGAATTAGGAGCGGGTTTCTCTCCATGGGAGCAGTTCCAAGGAGCATGGCCATGGCCATGGCATGTCACAGGAGCTGGGGCCCAGTGTCCACAACGCTGCAATGACACCTACTGGTAACCCAAGATGTTCCTGCTCACAGGCTGAGCCTGCTTGCTTCCCAACGGCCCAGACTCATTTTGTACCCCGCCTTCCCCCAGTGTCTTTGGACATCCTGGGGCGGGAACCTGGGCTCTGTTTAGCCACGCTTGCAAACCACTCATTTACCATTTCTGTCCTCTGATCTGAGCTGAATAACCCGTGTTGGAGCAGGACAGAGTGTGCCTGGTGTTTGGGGGCACTGGGAGCTCAGACCCCTCTTGAGCAGGATCTTCCATGGACCTCTCCTGCACTTCCACAGTAAAGGCTCTGTAATCACAGGATCACAGACTGTGCTGAGCTGGGAGGGACCCACAAGGATCATCGAGTCCAACCCTTATCCCTGCACAGGACCATCCCCAGGAGTCACCCCCTGTGCCCCAGAGCATCATCCAAACCCTCCTGGAGCTCTGGCAGC
>JAWWTY010000138.1:18244186-18300504 GCA_035222235.1 Margarornis squamiger
CAGAGATCAGTGCCTGCCCCTCCTCTGCCCCTCCCCAGGGAGTTGTCCCTGCAGTGAGGTCTCCCCTCAGTCTCCTCCAGGCTGAAGAGCACAGGAGTTATCCTCAGACTGCAGTCCTTGGCACCCCAAATTACCTGCTCTCTGAAGGCCTTGGAGGGTGACCCTCTTTATCTGCAGCTGTCTGGGATAACATCTAGAAGATCCCCCATGGCCACCCCTGATCACCCCTGAACTGGTGAGGCAACACTTCCAATAAAACAGTGCTAATGCAGAGAGCAAGGGAAAGCAGCAGGGTTTGAGCAAAGTCTTGGGTTAGAACCCAGCACTCAAAGTTTCACAGCCAGGGATAATAGATTTGCCTCCAAAAACCCATTGTTTCCTCACTTTAAAATGAAGATTGGAGCACATCTCTGGAGGACTGATGGTACACTGAACACTTCAGCAGACAGAGACGTGACCAGACTGTGAAAAGCCTCAGTCCTCAGCTCAGGGTTAGCACTGGGTTTCTCCTTTTGAAGATAGAACATGGAAAGGAAGGGAGGAGAGGGGAGGGAGAAACTTCACCTCCTTGGAAAGCTGGCTGGGTTTGAACATGTATCCTGTCAGTCTGCTGGAACAGGGCCAGGACGATTAACACTTGGACAGGGTGCCATAAATTACAGGGAAAATACAGCAAAGTAATCAGACTCAGGAATCCCACGTGAGATTTTCTTACTGAAATCCCAGGATTTGTCCCAGATTTCGAATTGTCTCCTTTGTCTTTTCCTACCCCATTTCTGGGTGACCCTACAGCCAGGCCTAAGTAAAGAAAGTTCCCTGAGTTACTCCTAAGGCTGCAACACTTGGTGGAAATGACTCACTTGCACTAAAGAAAATGCCCAGTGAGAATGTTCTGTCCTTGTGAACAGGTAGAGCTGGACAGAGGGATTATGTGCTGGCACCCCGAGGAGTGCACAGCCCAGAGCAATGGCAGGAACTCAGGAGAGCTGCAGAGCACACAGAAATACAGCTGAGGGCTCATTTCCCAACTTCTCTCTGCACTTAGGAGAAATGAAGGGCACACTTTGTCTTATCCTGGACATCTGGAAATATCTCTGCCAGGGGGAGATGAATTGCACCTCAGAGAAGAACCTATTTTTTCCTAATATGGAGACCCCATATGTATCAACCTTATACAATAGATACAGAAACCTTGTCTAAAAGATCCTATAAGGAGAGTCTGGACAAGCCTCTGGTGTGGAAAATGCCTGACAAATATCCTGTGTGGACAGATGAACTCTCCCCTCATGTTACAAGAGATTTTCTTGCCTCAGCCTGAACTTCTGCTGCGAAGGCATAACGAGAGGCCTTGTTAGTTCCTCTGATGAAGAGATTAGAACTTTTAAATTAAATTTTCAGCTGAATTAGGTTTGATATGATCAGATTAGCCCACATATTTTAAGGCTTACCTTTACCTCTTTGATTAACACACGTGGGACAAATAACACCCTTAACAATAGGTGGTCCAAGACTGGGCACCCAAAGCCCCTGGTGGCTCTTAGGGTGGCACAAAACCTCTCAGCCAAAGCTGCACCAATGCCCTGCCACAGTGGCAGTGCCAGTGCCTGGTGAGGGCTACAACTGCTTCATATTTGTGATTTTTTTCCCCATCAAATCACCCCATGGCTCAGGCTCTCCTTGTCTTCTGAGACAGCAGGAGCAAAGGCAGGTGGAGGTGGAACTCCCTAGAGCAGCTCCCAGGGGTTTCCCATTGCCCTGAGCCCAGAGATCCTGGAGCTGCAACTGCAGCCCCTGAGGGCCAATTCCTTCCAGCACAGAAAGCCCTCACAGGCTGCAGAGCAGCAACTGGCACCCCAGCTTGGGCTTAAGGAGCATTTTTGCTCATCCCAAACTTGCTGGGGCGAAATAATATGTAGCACAGGCTCTGTTTTTCTGTGCCTCCAGGAAACAATTCAGCTTCCAAAGGGACTAGTTTGTCCGTGGCTGTAACAGACAGGGTTAACGGGGTATTTACTGAATCTGGCAAATTTTGAAACTTTCCTTAAATTACAGCTAAATACAGTCTGTTCCTGAGATTAATTTATTTATGCTACTCCGTGTCCCCACTGATAGAATCAAGGGAAAACTCTGCCTGCAAATATGTTTTTCCTCCTGCATTTGGAGCTCGTGGCATTCCACAACACTTGGAGGCCAAAGTCTTAAGACTTAAGAGAGCCAATTCTTTGGCAGAAGTCACTTCTTGTGAGCACATTTTTGGCTCAGGATGACAAGGCTTATGTTGCTCCCCCCAGTTCCCTATCACTGAAATACCACAGGCTCTTATGGAATGAAAAGGAGTCATGAGGCTAAGCCAATGTCCTTTGGGTCACTGAAAATCCTGGAAGCTGATCCAATTTGAGAGTCTGTCCTAAGGAAATATGGATTTCCTCTTTCCCCAAATCCCATAATCATTAGCAGTTCTCCAGCCACATCAGTGCCTGAGGCACCCAAACAGAGGGACACCCAGTTCCTATCCCTGGGCATGTCTGGGATAACCAGGAGATGGGAATCTCGTGGATTGATATGTGGTACCAGCATTCTCACACACACAGAGGCTGAAAGGACAAGGAGCGTGTTTCCAGTGGCATCATTCCCTGGAATGGGACAGACACCTCCAAAGGAACTCTGTGGAAAGTCTGCTTAGAGGGAGCAGAGCCTCTAAGCAGAGGCTCCAGGTGTTTTTCCCCCTCAAACCCCAAAGCTGAGCATGATCCCTGTGCTGTTCTGGAGGCTGAGGGGTGCTGTTTCCTGGGTGCTGTCATATCCAAGGATACAGAGTTTCTGGAGTCCCTCAGGGTACAAGGGTTGACACAGAAAAAATGAGATGCAAAAGTCCCTTGTCCTCCACCTCTGTAATGATTTTGACCTCTCTAAAGAAAGCTGAAACACGTGAAATGTCACCAGCAGAGCATTGTGGCACTTTACAGCCTTTTGGAGGGGTGAGGAGCTACAGAGGGTTTTGGAAAACAGAACCAAAGCTGCTGGATGACAGCACGCAATTAATCTGTTTTCATTTGCTCCTTCAGGTTTTCTTAACACAACAGAAATAAACCCAGGGGATCAGAGCTGAACCAGCCACTTCACACCGAGAAGATTCAGGATGCTTTCTCTAAAATCTTGTTATTTTCCAGCATTCAATAGGAACCAAATATCTCCATGGCTTAGGCCATAAGCCAGCCACAAAAAGGCAAGCATTGCCAAATATAAACCGGCCCAGTTCTTTTTTTTTCCCTGTCAGCAAAGAAAACACCATCAGCCTGTTTACACAGAAGAGTAACCAGCTTTGCAATTAAGGAAGGCAAAAATTCAGCAGCGATTTGCATTATTTGCCATGCAAATGGAGAGCGAATGGAGGCAGCAGAAAGGTGGGAATGGCCAGTTCTGTGGCAGGAACAACTCACCCGGTTAATTGCATTGTTTGTTGATCTCTGGAGAGGAACCACAATAAAAGAGCGAGGCAGTGTGAAGGGCCAGCCTTCCCTTTTGACTCTGGGAAGCGATTAGCATAAATTAGGAACTGTTAGTCACTGCCCTGCGTGGGTGCAGGACACTGGCAGAATCAACACCACTTTCAGGGAGAGCTTTTCCAATCCATAAACTAATTCATTAAAAGGTAACTCTTTCCCCAACATGGAACTACCTGTGCTTGACCCCGATGCCAGCGCTGGGCAAGGCACAGGGATTCAGTCCCTTTTTAAGCTGGTACCTGCTGAAGGATTGCCTTGATCCCGTCTCAGAACACCCGGAGCACAGTGGAGGTGTTCCTGTAACAGAGAGTGGTGGTTACAATCCCAATAAAGTACTGTAAGTGTAGGGAAAGCCCATCTGACACCAGAGAGGTGCATGAACCAACACGGGGAATGGCAGCTCAGGGTCAGGGTCTCTTTGCTTTTGAACTCTTCCAAAGGTGAGATTTAAAGTGCAGACTGAGACCTAAGCACAGTTTTACACTTAGCTCAAATGGAGGCTTAGAAGGGTTTCAGTTATTTCCAGCCTTCTTATCCCAAAAGCCTCAGTTCTGTGGGGGTTTGTTGTTCTGTGCATTATTTTGTGGGATCAGGACCAGTTTAAGGTCTGGCACTAAACAAGGCTTTGGGAATGGGTCAGCATACCAAGGGCAAATTGGTTTTGTTTGGAGAGATGCTTGTTCACCCCACTTTAAAAAAAAAATCCAACCTGAAGTAAATCATGGTGTAAAGAACTCTGGTTTCAAAAGATGACATCCCCTAACTTGAACTGTTCTGTCTGTTGTTTCCAGTGGGCAGGCAGAATTCTTGCAGCTGTGCTTTTCAACAGCCTCCATACATTTAGTCAGAAAGCTGCTTCTGGAATCTTTCTGTGTTGTCATGGAAATTATCACCATGTCCCTAAGAGCAGGATAACCATTTCATGACAAATTACAGGAGATAGGGAAGGAGAATATTTTGGCATAAGACAACACTTACAAGTTAGCAAAAAAATCACACAACATTTCTGCACCCTTAAAAGGCATCCAATTAAAGATTAGCCTCTAATCTCTGCCCATTCTTTATAACTAGTCAAGCACAAATCTAACAGTGTGGAGGAGATACATTTTTGCAGGGTTCAATATACTCTATATCATCCATATCAACCAGGAAAGGCTGGTCAGGACATCCCAGGCTGCTTCCAACTCTCTTCCTAAGCATCACACAGCAAAAAGTGAGAACAAACCATACAGCACAGGAGGATCTCAGTCAGATTCCTGACCATTTCAATGTCTGAATCGTGTCTGTTACAGACACCCTGTGCAATCACCAGGTCTCCAAACCTTTGTGGGATTGATCCTACATGGAAATCATCTCAGTGGCACCAACAGAGATTTTTTAACAACACAGAAAACTCTTACTAAGTAAGGAAAAGGCTGTGGGAAGTGATTTTAGCAGAGGAGAAAAGGTGCTTTCCCCTGTTGCTGTTCCCTAGGATTGCAGGGGTGTCCATCATCTGGCAAGCCAAGAGGAAAGGTTTGCAGGAGCCAGCTTTGCCTTCCCCAGGCCCTGCAGAGCCACGGAGCTCATCACAGCAACATTAAAGCCCACAGAATGAACAATCCATCTTCCTAAAACGTCAGCCCTGCTGCCTTTCATGGTTACCTGCACTCACTGACCAGAACACTAAGGAAATTCCAGATTCCTGCTGCTTTCCATTTAGGGCAGAACTAATTGGCCTACAAACAAAACTAGCTGGTAAGAAGCTGCCTAGAAACCAAAAGTACCTAAAATGGTTCACACGAACAGAATTGATACTGTTTGTATTTTGAAAGTGAAAACCAAAGGGTGAAAATGAAACTTGAAAAAAATATCAAGAAATATTGTGGTTTGTTTTTTTTTTCCCCCTCAAGTGACATTGTTGATTATTTTGGTTTTCAGACTATTTTTAAGATTAATTTTAACATTTTTTTGTGTGCAGGTAGAACAACACAGTAGCCCATGGAATCAGAGTCAAGGTATTATTTCAACCAGCAGAGCACAACTTTGTGTCAGATGCTGGGGAAGAGGCTCCCAGGGGAGTTCCCATCCCTGGAGGGATGGAAAAGCCATGTAGATGTGGCACTTGGGGACATGGGCTAGTGCTGGACTCAACGATCTTAAGGGTCTTTTCCAACCTAAATAATTCTCAGAGTCTATGTCTGAGCTGCTTTTAGTCCAGTTCTTGGAAAACCTATAAAAACACTCCATGAATCAGATCCTGGATTTAAAAAAACTCTTCTGTAATGAATTGCAAATATTTTTGTTGTTTTTTTTCTAATATCGATATCCGAAACTGTGACTTACTTCAAGAATTCGGAGTTTCAGAATTCTGCTTCCCTCGCTGCTTTCTAACTAGCAAAAGCACTTCTTTCACTTAAAAAAAAAAGCTTGTAAAGTGCTCTTTGAGTCCCAGGCGCTCCGAGTTTCTCCTTCCCCCACGACTCAGGCACTCCAGGAGCAATTCCAAGCGCTGACCGGGAGAGAGCAGGCACGGACAATGAGTTGGGGATCCAGCAAAAGCCACGGCAAGCTCCTCTTAGAAGTGCCGGGCGGAGTCGGATGGAGGCATTTACAGACCAGCACTTCCTCGTGTGTGAGTGTGATAAAAGGTCTCCAAAAGGCAAGCGTTCCAGAAGGAAGCTCAGCGCTGAGGGATGGAAGCTCATCCTTAAACCCAAGTCCCTTATTCTCTTGCCGTCAGACAGTAACTAATTTCAGCCCAATTATTAATTGCAAAAGAATAAAGAAACTTCCCTGTCTGAAAAGCACCCAGAGAAGGGTTTTGACACAGAGCACCCAGCCCTGGTTCTGGTGCTGGGGCTGCTCCGTGGCTTTCAAGGCTGGAATGGCTGGTTCAAGACCTGCACAGAAGGGCCAGGGGAAGCCAAACGAGCCTCAAAGGCACAACCCCCCCACCCCGGACCTGATAGCATCCTTCAGCCACTTCAAAAGGGCACGGGTCTGTTTGATAATCACTTTTCCTCCTTGAATTTGGAGACATGGAAACAGGGAGAGCTGGGCCAGCAGCCTTGAGCCTTGAGTAGAAGGAAGAGGGAGGGCTCTGTGGCACAGCTGGCCTGGCTCTTGTCGAGCAAGAAGGTGTCTCTGCTGCTGCTGCCTCCTGGAGATCAAAGGAGAGAGACAGCCCCGGCCAGAAAACAGGACTTCACACCTCTGGGAACCTCCTGGCCTGGCACATGGTGCCTGGGGAGATGTCATGCCAGAAATCCTGCTTTGCTTGCTGTCAGGCTTTTGGTGGAATTCTTGAGGCTTGTCCAGCTTCTCTGGGTGAGCTCACTGCTGGAATTTGCTGTGCACAGCCTTCGGAATCAGGAGCACACTTGAGACAGCCAAAGGAGAAACCCCAAACCCCGTAACCCTAAAGGATGCAAATCCAGGGAGAAAGCAAAAATAACCCAGTGTTTATTATTTTGATGTCAGTGAGAATATCATGAACCGTCTCATAGTTGGATGTCTGACTCACGATACTTAAAAGCTTGAGGATGTCAAACCTGTAATTATTTACCACTGGAAAATCAAAGAGAAACACCAATCTTCATAAACCTCAAGCTTCAGAACATAAGCCAACCTCTGCTCGCAGCGAGGGCCTCTTTTTGAAGTAGGTTATTTTGGAGAGGCTCTTCATGGAAATTGCTCCCAAACATCCTGTCCTGATGGCTGCAGGAGAGGGCAAAGAGCAAAGGGACTCCGGTCACACGGGTTGGCAGTTCCTCGAGCACTGAGCTGCCTGCTGACCAAAATATGTGCTCAGCACAATGTGGCACTGATTCCTCACTCGCTCACTGAACCCACCCCTGGCCACCCCGAGGTGTCACCACTTCGGTTGCTACTCCCTCGGAAAACAAGAGGAAGAAATAAACCCACTTTGCCTGAGCTTCTGTGAGGTGATGTCTCCCCCCCTCCAGAGCCCTCCATCAAGAGGAATTTCTCATCATCTCTCCACAGCCCTCACTGACAGTCCCAGCCTGCCCTCCAAGCACCTTTTTACAGGTCCCACAGAAGTCTGGCAACAGTTCTTGCTCCTCAAAACAAGTTTCTGCTGCTCTCCCACTCTTGTCAATCAGATCCCACCTTCCTTCTCAGCTAAAAGCAGGGTCACTGGGCTCTTTTCCAGATACTGACACTGGTAGGGCTTGTGAAGATCCCAGCACTGATACCAGGGCCCAAAAAGCTGTGGAAAACCTATCTTCAGTTAGGGAAGCTTTTCCCTTCCCCAAATGTTTGAATTTCAGGAGGGATGAGCTTGCAGGCTTATCTCTGCACGCAGCACTCGTGCAGACAGGGAGCAAAGGACTGCACGGGGACATCTAAAGGCTCCTGTCTGGGTGCTCCGGGCTCTTCCCTTTGCTCACTCAGGTGCTGCACAGGAGAGGGAATGGCCCGTGTCAGTCGGCAGCTGGCTCTGAAAGGCTCCCCGTGCCAATCCGTGCCCCGTGGCATGGCCTGGGCACAGCCTTTGTCTTCCTTTGGCAAGCCTGTGCCACGGAGGGCCGGGCTTTGCTCCTCCTCTGCCCCTTCCCTCTGGCTCTTTCATGTTTTGTGCTTCCGAGCCGGGCCCTTTTGCTCGCCAGGGTCACCCCAAGGTCATGCCTTGTGACAGGAGGTTAATGCAGTTGTTAAGTAACAACAGGAGTGTTTTTAATGGCAGGGATATTCCACCCCACCCTCTCGCAGACACACACACGGCGCTCGCTGGCTCCATAACCTGCCCGTGGGAGCCTCTGGGACTCCGGGGCACGCAGTGAGGACACGGATTTCCAGCAGCAAAATGAGCTGTTTCATACGTAGCACCCAGGGATTTCCAGCCTCTTAAAAGAGCTGGGCAAATATTGCACCAGCCTTTTGATAGCTGAGAATGAATGATAGCTATTGATGCTGCTGTCGATGCTGCTGCTGTCGATGTTGATGGGAGCAGGAACGGGGAAGGGCAGGCTGACCCAAACCTCGGAATTTGCCGAACATCTGCACTATTCATTCACTTTAAGGGAGGCTGCAGCTACTCAGGTGACCTGGGTGAGACTTTTGGGAACGGGGATGGGAAAATCATGGCATTGTATTTCAAGATTGCAAATTTTTCGCTGGCAAAGCACTTTGATGAGAGGGTTGTTTTGGGGAGGATGGGGAGGAAGATGAAAGAAGGTTTTAGAAAGTCTTAAGCCAAGGAACACCACCTTTTTTTTCCTACCCTCTTCTGACAAACCCCTACCAATGCCTTATTGGGCCAACACCTTAACAGGTATTTCCCATTTCTGTGGTTCAGATGTACGTTCTCCCTGTAGAAAGGACAACAGGACACTGGATGAGGTATCAGCATCATAACATGGTATAAGGCTCCTGTTTGGTGCCCACATGTGAGTGTGAAAGGGTTGATAGTTACGGCTGGAGAAGAGAAATCCAAGTGTCTGCTTTGCTAATGCCCCAGCTCTGTCTGTGTCTGAACCCTGAAAGCGGTCTGGCAGAGCTATTTACATCCTTCCCTTAATCTGATGGCAACCTTTTGATCTCAGCTCGGTCTGACCACTCCGCTCACAAAGCAGAGGGAAAGAACAGATAAAGCCCCTGGGAAACAAATCATTCAGATCAGAAGACCCTAGAAAAAGAGCCCAGTGATCTACAGTCAAAAATCTGCAACTTCATTTTGAATGCAAGATCATCCCTGAAAGAGGAAAGGGCCTGAGGTGAGCTACGCTGATGAGGGGCTCCCCAAAGGACTCAGCAAGGCAAAGCAAACCAAACTGTCCAACTTCCCTCCCAGAAAGAGAAACCAAAATCCAAATCTGTTACTTTGACAGACTGCTCTGTCTTCAGCGATCACACAGCTTCGGGCTTGCGAGCTTACAGCTGTGTGCGACTTGTAAAGCACCAGGTATTTCACAGCTACAATTCACAGCTTGACGGAGCTGTCAGCAAAAGAGAGCAGATCGCGTTTCAAAGTAGAAGCCAAAGCATTTTGAAAGGGTTGGTTTTTGTCAGAATCGGCACTTCGGGGCTGCAGTGGAAACTGCAAAGCCTTGGCTTAGCGTTCGTAGCCAATACTGACCAGGAGAAACACTGACATTCACAACCCAACTCCTCTTTGGTGTGAGCCCCTCTGGGCGCTGCTGTCCCCAAGAAGTGCTGTCCCCAAGAAGTGCTGTCTCACAAGGTGACACACCGAGGCAGAGATCCCCAAGGTGTCCGGCACAGGAAGGACAATCAGGCTGGGTTGGTTGTCTCTCCAGCCCAGCTCTTACCCGGTGCTTGGGGGTGGTGGTGGAGCTGAGCCATCTCCCAAAGACTCCTTCTCAAAGACACCACCTCGCTTTTGTTTCACACCTCCAAAGAGTTATTTGGGGTCAATACGGAGTACAATATTTTACTGGTTTGTGCATTCACCATCTCTGCAGTGGTGCTTGCTCGGTGATAGCTTTATTGCTCTACATGGCTCTGATGTTTCACGGACACCTGAGGCACCAGGTTTTGCTTTAGGCACTTGTCACTAAGGAAGCTTTAAGAGTGACTACCACGGTTTTTCAGGGGTTTCTGTGACTGTCCAACAGCTGCCCAGCTATAAAGCAGCTACAAAAGCCCTGTGAGACACCCCAGAGATGGCAATTGGTTCCTCTGTGCCAGAGACGAGCAGACAGCAGGCGAGTTGAACACAGCAGGACAACTGGGGAACTCGGACTTGTCTTCCCTAAAGGTGTTCTGAAGTGTTAATGGGAGAGAATGGTCAGAACCAGCCAAGGGCAAAGCACAGGCAGCACAATCGGCCTCCTCCTTCCTTGCCCGAAGGGTATTTCTGATCTCGATCTGCAGGGACTCCTTTCTCCCAGCTGTGCTAAATGTCCATGGCATTCAACACTCCCCAAAGTGATCCCAGGGTCTCCTCTCTGGATTCCAGCTAAGAGTGGCAGAACAGGGCCTGGATCCAGCAGCCAAGTATTACCTCTAGCTCAAGAGAATATTGGATTCCCAGCTGTTTCTCCGGAAGAACAATCCTTTCCTCTTTACTTTCTTGATAGAAAATAAGACAAAACTGTCATTCCCCTTAGATTACTGTTGTCAGATTCTCCCTCAGGGCTCTCCCTGTTGGTTTGTGATCCCTGCAAACTGTCAGCATTCCATGTGACGTGGGATCAAGGGTATCAGCACTTCAAATCAAATTGGAATATATTTGGTCCAAGTGCTGATTGGTGGAGAAAATATTGAAGGCAAGGACCTGAACACCAAGCAGGGAAAGAAATCACTTACAATGACCTACGTGTGTCACACTGTGATGAAAGAGTACAAAATCTAGAAAACTGAAGTTTTACCAAATGTAATAAATTATAAAAATGCCTCTGAAGGGAAATCCATCCCTTACAGTGCTCTGTGGCTGAACACTGGTTTTATTTTGAATGGTTTCTTTCATGAGGCAGTGAGATGTCACCAAACACTTGAACTAATGCAATAAAATACTTTATATATATATATATATATACACACATATATTTTATATACATATATATAGAATGAAGAGAAATGAAGGAATAAAATAACTTTTCCTCATAAATAACTTCAGGACTACATTTTTTTCCTGGAATAAGTTTCCAAAATGGAGATAAGGATAACCAGGTAATGAAGTATGCATTGAGAGAGGCAGACTGGGGAGCTGTGGGGCAGAGGCCAGGACAAGTCATGCCAGCAGAGGGTACTCCTACTTTACTATCCCAGTGCCATTGTGCACTGCAGTGCTCCCCAGGGCTGGGGACAGCACTGGGGACAGCAGGGGACCTACAGGAATAAACAAAGTGCTGAAGGGAATTAAGGAATGCCCATAGCTGCCCACCCTGTCACTAAGGAGCTTCCTTAGGAGCAGTTCTGAGTAACAAAACAAGGGGAAAAAACATAAATCAAACCTTGAAAATGTTGCCAAAGACGAGGATTTACAGGTTGTTTCCAAAAAGCTGCTCTTTAACCCCCAGTCTTCCAGGACAAGAAAGTCACAACTCTGACAAACCAGCTGCATTGATGGAACTATCAGCACGGGTTTTTTCTGCTTCTGCAGCTAAAATGTTACAGGTAAGGGAATGGAAGACCAAGAGTAAGTAATTTTATCAGTGTCTACGTGCTCCCAGCAGTGCAGGATTGGAAAATAAACAACAGGATATGAGCACTTTCCCTGCTGTGCTTGTAAGCACTAATTGGTATGAAGCCCCCCTGCAAATCTCCTTGCCGAAGCAGTGAAAGCACTCCAGAGCTGGGGTTTGAGCAGGGCTCATCCTCCTTCAGCTCCTGCCTTCCAGCACAAGGGCCCATGCTGAGCTAGGGGTAGCCAGGGAAAAGCCCCAAAAGGCAGCCATTCCTCGAGGGAAAGGGGAATTGGGCACTGAGGGGCTTTTTATTGTAAAGGCAGCTTGAGAGCAGAGAGCAGAAGGAAAAGTTCACACCTCAACTATCACATGATCTATTCCTCAGTCAGATTTATGCCATGATGTTTGGAGTAACCTCCTCTTAATTGGTTGCAGTCTGACCAGGCAGGGCAAGAGCTCGAGGCCTCTTTCTCTCTGAGCTTGGTGTCACACCAGGACAGGTATTTAACCTGCTCCTTCGGTCCCTCCCCACCCTCTCAGTGTCCTTTGAGGCAGGCAGAGAACACAACCTGTTTGCAGAGGCACTGCTGGATCGAGCACTGTGTGTCAGTATCAGCGGTTTGGTTTGGGCACAGACACCTAACCATAATTAGGACAGCTGCCCCCTTCTTTTTGTTTTGTTCGTAGCTTATTTGAGCCAAGCTTTGCTTTGGGTTGCAACAACGTGGCAGAGACACGTGCCAAGAGACAGGGAAGCAACTTGTAACACCAAGGAAAAGGAGTTTCCTTGTGATGCACCTACAAAATAGCCTTTTAGAAGTGAAAATTTCCTAACCAACGTAGAATAATACAAAATTACTGAGTACCGAGTTGCCTCCTCCCTTGATTTGAACCCTAAGCACCAAATTAAGTGCTACTGTAACATCACTCCTGCAACTGAGAGTCGTGTCAGAGATAAATATAGCAAGGCTGCCTTTGACTGGGGGCCTTATCTGGCCACCTCCTCACAAAATTCCACAGAGAAGCCTTCCCCTCCCCAGCAGCAAATCAAACCAGTCAGGAAGTCCTCCCTTTTGTAGAAAGCAAGACACTGCCGAGCCGATTTCCACAATCAACAAGAGAATAAAGACAAATACCGGCTGATGTAAATGAGAATAAAAGCAGCTCGCTGAGTTCTGTTAAACACGACCTTTGTTGTGCTGCAGTGACTAAACTACCGACCTCGCTTTCTAAGTCAGCAACAGGCGAATCTGCCAGGAGGCAAATCTGCAAATTAATATCTGCAAACTGCTTTTTGATGATTAGGTAAAAAGAAACCAAGAGGGAGCAAGTGTTATGAGTAAAGAAGGCAAACTTGCTACTGGGCTCAGCAGCAGAGGGGAACTTCCCTGGAAAATGAGGAATGTAGTCAGACCAGAAACCAATAGATGTCCTGTGAGCTGCAAAACCAGACCAAAATCCTTGTCAGCCACATGGGACAATTGCTGGATCCATGAGATGGAGCAGCCAGGTGAAACTACTGTTTGGGGAGTTCATTTTTCAGGGTATATTTCAGTCTCACAGTTCACAACATTCGAGTTCACTAGCTAAGCCCAGGGGTGCAGGTTAATAGTTTGGACATCCCTCACTCAAGCAGGGATGTAGAATTTGTGGGTTTGGCTTTTTTTGGTTGGTTGGTTGGGTTTTGGGGAGGGGTTTTGATTTGGTTTTGCTATATAAGGATCATTACTTTGACCATTGGATCGTCTGAAAAACATAAGAAGGATAATACTAGAAGGGAGATTTCTGGTCTTGAGAGCTGAATAGATTTCATATCACTTCCCTTCCTGTCAGAAAACACTCCAGGATGGATCAGATGACACATTCAGTCAGGTCCAGTGGAGAACATTGGTGGCCAAAACACAAAGGAAGGCTCTTCAGGTGAAGGTGTATTTAAAATATCTGACTGCAGTCACGGACATATTCTATTTCTGAAAGTCACTCTTTCATCCCAAGGTCGGATTCCTTCATTTTCCTGGTAAAACCAATTTTACTTCTTTCAGTATTTTGAAGCTCATACAAGTGTGGATCACTGGGCTGGAGGGAGACATGCTTTACCCCAAACTCTTCCATTGTGTTCAGACTTTAGAGTCTTAACTTGAGCGAAGTCAATGATTCATAGCCTAACCTCACCTGCCTTAGCAGCACTTTTGCTAACGTTTTAGGGAAAAGGTGTGTTTTCTTATGTTAAGTCGCCTCTGGAATGTATTTAACATGTTTTGTTTATCTTGAATGGCTCTACAACTGGTCAGGACAGTCTCTCAGGGCTGCTCACATTGTTTGACAGGATGAGCTCATAAAATACTGTCAATAGTCTTGTGCACAAAAAAAATTGTTGGCTTCCTGATGACTTGAGCGTTCAGGGAGAGAGCTGCCTGGAAGGGAATTAGTGTTGGAACATCCTGTGGCAAATGCAGGTACCTTTGTTTGGTTTTTTACCGAATTTGCCACCATCCCCTGCACCTGAAATCAGCTTAATGAGGGAGCACTGACAGAGGACTTGCATTACTGCACAGATCCATCATTATGGTCGAGAAACTCGTGTAATCCACCCCTGAAAACTGCCAGAAAATCTGAGGCATCTGGTCCAGAATTAAAGGAGGCGACTGTGCAGAATTACATTCCTCCAGAGAAGAGCTAAAGTACATGTTGCAGAAGCATGTAGGACTTAACAACTGGCTCTGCCAAAACCCAGCTCCAAGTTGTGGCAGAATTATTTTTAAAAATGAAATACTCCTAGGAAAGGTTTATTCTATTTTCACAGCTGTATTGCTGTTGTGACCCTTTAGATTTCTATTCTAGAGTTCACCTAAAAACCCAGACGTGATGTACAGGTGCATAGATCATTGAAAGCCCTACAGCTGGAGTTGGGGTGTCCTTTCCCAGCTGGGATTTGGGACACAACCATGAAGTTTTGTGTCTCCCTCTCACAGTCACCCCAGGAGAAAAGAACCAGAGCTGCAGGCCCCCTGGGATGTGTGCAGAGCTCCTCGCTGACAGCTAAACAAATGTAACCTCTGCCTTTGGGTATGGAGTAGCTTGCTCTAGGAATGTGAGAAATAACTCCTACCAGATGCCACAACGGCATTTTCAGAGCAGCCCCATTAATTCTGTAATTGTGCTTTTAGCAGCTGCATCGCTCCTTTTTCAGATCTCCTCCTCGGTGCTGTGGCAGAATGAGTGCTTGTGGATTAGCTGGGTCGTAGGTAATCCCATTTAGTGGGTGTCTGTGCTGCAAGGCAGACTTGGCTTCCCACCCATTCAGTGGGGAATGTTTATATTTGGCTATTTTCTGGAAGCAGAGCTCCAGCTGCAGCACACAGCGATTGCTTTGGATGGGTCGTGTTTTTCCTCAGGACACATCTTTTTCGTGGGGGAGGCTGAACGGTCTCACTAGAAATATGTCACTTTGCCTGCACTGAGTTTTGAAGGAAAGTGTGTTTAACTAGTCTGGCTCAGATGTGTGCTAGAGCTTGATGAGACTTGCAGCCACCCCACATTCTTCTTTTCATTCCTTTGGGATGTGCATTACTGTTATTCAAAATTGATTTGTAAATACCAAAGGTATTTTAGGGCAATTTTAGTAAGCAAAAACCCCAGTGAGGAAAGAAATGTCGAGGGGTCTCGATGGGTTTTGCCTCTCTAGCACCCTGATGTTGAGATGCTTCTTCCCTCTCCTGGACGATGGTGCTAAATACTGTCAAATTAGTGGACATCTTCCCTCTCCCATGGCACGAGTGGGTGAAAATCAGGCAGCCAAGCAGAGATCCCTGTGGAGATGTTTTCTACATACAAATTTAAAGTGCCCTGGCACCTGCTGTGCTGCAGGGCTTGCAGCAAGCTGGTGCTGGAGCACTGCTGAAAGGAGCCTGTCAGCTTTGCTGAGGTTTGGGACCTTCATTTGTATCCTTTAACATTCTTTGCCTAGCCATCCAGGTAGCTCAGCCCACCAGTGGTGGCCACTTCAACACCCAGGGGTACATGCAGCCATTTCTTGGATCCAGGGGTAGGTTGCACTGTATGACTGGATGAAATAGCACCAAAAAGAGACACCTGGAAAGGTACTGCTCTTGAAAAATGCTTGGAAGATGATGTGGTGGTGTGAACCGAGGGGATCTCTGGGATCCAAATGTAGATGCCTGCCCAGCAAAGAACATTGTGTGGCCAGGCAGGATGAAACAGCCCTTGGTGAAGCAAACAGCACATCTTCTAAGACTGGAAGGCCCTATGGCTATCCAGAGATTATCTATCCTCTAGCAACAGTTCCAAATGGAAGGTGATTAAACCCCCCAGACTCATATCTACCAAGAATTTTACACTTCTGTGGGAGAAATAAAGGTGCTTCATCTATTACCTTGAAATAAAGAGTGAACAAGACCTGAAGATGCCCCAGAAATAGCACTCAGCTCTGTGTTCCACACTCCTTGCTGCTGCTGACCCTTGTGGCAGGGAGTTTACTGCTCAGGCTTCCTGTGGCTCCTGCTTCTCCAGGAAGGCTGCAGGAGGCTGCCCAGTCTCACTTGGGACTGTGAGGGGAAGTGTTTCCTGTTAGGGACAGGATAATACCCCTTGACATACACAGCCCTTTCCTCTGGCCCAGCTGCCCAAGAAGAGTCTGCTCCTAAACACAGACAGCAGAAAGGCAGGTTTGTTTTTAAACAGTTAACAGAACAAAAGTGGCTACAGGTCAAATTCTAAACCCTGCAGAGACACATTATTTACTTCATACTCTCTATCAGAGAGCAGCAGTACCTCCCAGGCACAAAGCTATATAGATAATGTTCCTGAATTGGTTCAAGTCTACTTGGTATGTTATCAGTTTCAACTAAGACAACAGGGTTGCAATTACAGGCTATAAAATAAATTGAATATCATACTTGCTTTATAGAAATAATTGCTGGAAACTTGGTGGTACCTTATCTCTTTTCTTCAAGAAGTTAATAAAGGAGGGGAGTCAAGACATTGGGGCTGAGCATCACAAAAGATCAAGTCCAATCCTGTAAAATAATAATGGAAAATTCAGCAGGACCCAAAGTTGGCCTAATGGAATGTTGTTTTATCTATTGCTACACTATCTTTCTTGGTAGGTGATGTATTTCTGAAGTCTCATTTAAAATCCTGTGACAGAGGCATTATAGTATAAAGAAATCCAAGTTGGTTACAAAGCAGCTGCAACATTTCAACAGTGTAATTTAAAAATTAGGAAAGAGCAAACCAGGAAAGTGATTCACTTCATGGACCTTTCTTTCTCCCCTTACATTATCATATCCTGTCCACTGTAAAAAGCCAGATGGGTTATTCCCCTCCTAAGAAAAGCCAGATGCCCTCTTTATATCTGCAACAGGCACTTTTCTGTAAGCACAGAATCAGCCTGTTTACATGTAATGAAAACATTCTGCAGGTCCATCAAATCAAGTACTCCAGCATTGTTAACAACTGACTACTGTTAAAGGAACACCACAAGGAAAGACAGTGTAAAACAGTCCTAAATCATTACCAGCACACACAAGATTCTTATACTATAGCTCTGAATATTCTGGTGGCTCCCATTTATGAATTCCAAACACTGGGACTGCCTCTTCCTCTGAATATACAGTGTGCAGTGCCCAGGTAGCAATAATGTGCAGCCAACATAGCAAAATGCTGCCCAAGTAAGAGAAATGCTGGAGAATGTGGCAGAGTGAATCCAAGCAATGTGCTCTGGGCCTTGGACTTACCAGAATCCCCAGTGTCTCCATGCACGTGTGCTTCCACGGCCCTGCTTTCCACAAAAGGGAGATTCCAGGCCATTTAATCATAAATTCCTGGCATGGCTCTCTCTCTCCTTGTTTGTGGGATTTGTTTTTTAATGGTGTTTACATTCTTGTGTGTGGGTTGGGAATTGAGGTTTGTTTGTCGTGCAACATCAAAGTTGAGTCCCAAATTAATACCGTGCCGTCATATATTCCTTGCACCTTCCCACAAGAGCACAAAACAACACACAGTTCCCAAGTTTTCTGCAGCATTAATGGGACTGAACTGATCTAGAAACCTTTGTGCAATGCGATTTTGCCTTCTCAGTCAATTTTCCTGCTGTGACTTTTTCTATTGTTCGCTAATTGGATTTTTATGTTCTCTCTCAGATTTTACAAAAAAAAAGCTTTCCAGATCCTCATGTGAAATAAAAATAAGTGTTAATATTCTGTAAACACCCACCTATTTGGTCCTGTTTGTCAGAAAGCAGCATTTTAATGCTGACGTGCACACTGCTCAGGTGTGTGGCCCATAATCTGTCCCACACAAATCCCATGCAGGAAATTACCAGCAGTTAGAGCAGATAAAAGCTCAGACTGAGACTGCTGTGTTTTTTCATGGAGTCCTTTCAGTTAGCAAAAGCTACACAAGTAATTTAGCAGAACTGCTAGGAAATAAAAACTCCCTGAGCTCTGAGAAGAACTTTGGTGTTTCAAAACCAATGGACTGAAGACCAGCAGAGTGTGGGGGTTGTGAGAGGTGCCAGTGAAGATGAAGCTGACAGAGATTATCACAACATAAAGTGAACCAAAGCCACCATGAGAGTCACCTCAGAAACTCTTTCTCTCCCAAATGCTGAGATGTTTTCCACACAAAATATTTACATCTGAAACTGCTACGCAGATTTACACAACACATTAACTGCTAGATCAACAATCCAGTGGAGAAATCTGGTTAGGCTTTTCACACTGAATAATCAGTTCTGGTTTGGATCCTTCTTCACCAGGATCAGTTTCATATTTAGCCACTTTGCTCTTCTGATTGCTTCCTTCTGGACTAGCAGGGAAGAGTCTTATCCATCCATTCCACCTCTGAAAGAAACCAAGCTGGGCAACTGATCTATCTGTCTTCAAAAATGTATGCATCTATTTTAAATGTGTTTATGTATTTTACAGAAAATACCTTTATAGAGATTTTCTCCTGGTTTCTCTTTCAGTGTCCTGACCTGGTTCCCAGTGCAGCCCCACACAGAGTTGCTGGTGTGCTGTGTTGCAAGGGCAGGAACAAGGAGCAGGTAGGAACCAGTAATACAGCAAAGGCTTCGTGTCATCAAGCCACAGCCTTATTTACAATGTGGCTGGTTTTGCCTGGATTAAAAAAGAAATTAATTTCAGTTCCTTACATTTGTGTTAGCTCTGCAGGAGAGAGCAGTGTCCTCCATGAGTCCATTTAATAAGCATGATTCAGTGGCAATCCTTTATTGCAAAACCAAATCAAAATTCCAGCACACTTATACAATAAACTTTCACCGTGCCTTAATTACATGTGGACACAGTGTCCATTGAGACAAACAGGTCAGCATACATGATGAAAATCTCCAGTGAGTGCTAACTAGACAGAATTCCTCATTTTAAAGGAATTCCCCTGGGGTTTGTCTCCAGTGCCCCAAGTTCACCCCCACGTGTCCTGCCCTCACCAAGGGAGCTGCAAGCTGCCCGGAGTGGAGTGCTCCTGTGCTAAGCTTTAAACCTCTCCCCTCAGGAATGCTCCAGCTCCACAGAGCTCAGCTTAAGCATGAGCCTGTTTACACACAAGACTGTTCAATATAACTGAGTTCTGGCTTGATGAATTGGGGCTGTGGTGGGAGGTTGGCTGCCCATGCAGACACAGCCTGGTGTCTCCATGAGAGGCTCCAGTGTTTGTGTCTGAGCTGGCAGAGCACTTCCACCTTTACTGCTCCAATATTTTTTATTCAGAATGGTTCAACAGATGCTCTCTGTCCTCCTCAGCCTTGGTGCTTCAGAGGAAATCCTATTAAACACTGTATTTAGTCTAAGCAAAATCAGTGGGTTTGCAAAAGTGGATCCCAGCTCTCAGTCAAGCCCTATGAAAATACCTTACGCTGTATGTGCTGGGAACTTCCTGGACCCTGTTGAGCCAAGATGGATTGATGGTGTGCCCCAGCTCCAGTAGAATGCCAACAATGACCCATATGGAAAGAAGAAAGGGCCTTGCTGCATTTTTGGTATCTGCTGCACCTCCTACAGTCTCCCCTGTGTGACACAAAGATCCCTCTCTCACAGACATGCACAGCTCAGAGCCCCTCGCTGGGAGACTTCAACAGACAAAGTCAGGGAACAGGAGGAATTCGAGACATAGCAAAGAACCAGAAAGTTTACATGGGAAATTTAACACAGAATGGATAAACTGCAATAAAATTCTAGAATGGTTTAAGTTGGAAAGGACTTTAAAGATCATCTAGTTCCAGTCCCCGAATAAAAGATGATCTATCTCTTCTCTCTGTGTCAATATTTATAGAATATTCTGGAATAACACAACTCCCCAGCCCCAGTGAAGCAGGGAAGGTGTTCTCAGGACACAGAAAGCACTTCCTTCTCACTCTCTTTAGGTCTATATGGGCAACTTTGGGACATTCCTAAATGATTCAATGCACACAGGTGTGTGCTGGTTTCACCTGCACTGCAGTACCTCTCAATGACCAAAGGTCTCCTTGCTCATAGATTCTCCTCTAGACAGTTTAAAGTCCTTTTTTTTTCTTTATTGGCTGAAACATCATCTTTATTACTTCATGATGCTCTCATCAGCAGAAAGAGCATTTCCAAGGGTGTGTGATGAACCAGAGAAAGCGATTATAACCCAGAAAATATGATTGGAGGGTTGGTCTCTTCCTTTGGGAGGAATTCCTACCTTGGAAATGCTTAAACCTCACCTGGTTTGTCATTTTGCTGCTTTGAAGCATGAGAGTGACAGGGAGGTGCCTCGGTGTGACCACTGGAACCTGGACCTGTTTACAGAAACAACAGAGAAATCAGCACTCCCTTGTATCCAGAGCCATCCTTTCCCTGGCTCCTAAAAAATATCCAGAGGTGTTCCCTGGCACCAGGGCTGCTTCCATGGCAGCTCCAGGGCTGGCAGTGGGCTCACTCACTTCCCAAACTTTTACCACTTGCCTTGACAACAAATTAAACACCAGCACCAGCAGAATCCTTCCGAATTGCCAGGATTTCCATTTATTGCCAGGAAGAATGGGCAGAATTTCAGGGCCAAAACTAATCCCTGCTCCAAGTGTGTGGGTTTTCGGGCAGCTGGACCATGACAGGCTCCTCTCACTCGGAATAGCAGCAGGTGCCTTCTCTGTGTTCTGCTTTACAGGGCAGGGACCCAAGGACACTGAGGGAAGGAAAGGGCACAATCACCTGGGACAGCAAGGGCAGTGGGAATGCCCCGAGGGGAGTGGGAATATCCCGAGGGGACTGGGATTGAATCAAGGGCAGTGGGAATGGTCCAAGGGGAGTGGGAATATCCTGTGGGGAGTGGGAATATCCCGAGGGGAGCAGGATTGAACCAAGGGCAGTGGGAATGGCTTGAGGGGAGTGGGAATGGCCTGAGGGGATTGGGATTAGCCCCAGGGGAGTGGGATTGAACCAAGGGCAGTGGGAATATCACGAGGGGAGCAGGATTTGCCCGAGGGGATTAGGAATGCCCTGAGGGGAGTGGGATTGGCCTGAGGGCAGTGGGAATGCCCCGAGGGCAGCAGGAATGCCAGCAGGGAAAGCAGGGTTGGTCTGAGGGAAAGTGGGAAGTCCAGTGAGGGCAACTGGATTTGCCACGAGGGGAGCAGGATTTGCCTGAGGGGAGTGGGAATGACCTGAGGGAATGAGGAATGCCCTGAGGGGAATGGGAATGACCTGAGGGGAGTGCGGATGCCCTGAGGGAATGAGGAATGCCCTGAGGGGAGTGGGGATGCCCTGAGGGAATGAGGAATGCCCTGAGGGGAGTGGGATTGGTCTGAGGGAATGAGGAATGCCCTGAGGGGAGCCGGAATGCCCTCAGGGAATGAGGAATGCCCTCAGGGAATGAGGAATGCCCCAGGGCAGCGGGAACGCCCTCAGGGCAGCAGCAATACCCCGGTCCGTGCCCCGAGCCCCCCAGCGCCCCCTGGCGGGCCGGGCCTTCCCTGCCGGGGGCGGAGGAGGAGGAGGAGGAGGAGGAGGAGGAGGAGGAGGGAGCGGCGGTGTGAGGGGAGGGGAAGGGAGGGCCGTGGCGGGCAGGCAGGCGACACCTGGGCGGCTGCGCTGCCTCCTCCTGCTCCTCCTCTCACGTAGGTTTCGAGTTTCTTTCCCCGCCCGGAAACTTGGTGGAGCCGCCGCGGTCGCCGCCGCCGCAGGCCGGGCTGGCGCTGGGCAACCCCGGGCACAGCGAGCCCCTGGGCGCAGGTGAGCGGGGCACGGGGTGCGGGGGGTGTTGTGAGAGGGGTGTTGTGAGAGGGGTGTTGTGAGAGGGGTGTTATGTGTGGGGTGTGCGGGGTGAGGTGTGAGAGAGGCGCGGGGGGCCCGGGCTGAGGGCGGGGAGGTCCCGCTGGGGCTGAGGGGACATCGGGGATCCTCTATAAGGGGACAGGAGGGATCCTTTGAGGGGATATGGGGGATCCTCTGAGGGACACCGGGGATCCTCTGAGGGACACGGGGGGATCCTCTGAGGGACACGGGGGGATCCTCTGAGGGACACCGGGGGGATCCTCTGAGGGACACGGGGGGATCCTCTGAGGGACACGGGAGTGTTGTAAGGGGACATGGGGGCCCTCTGAGGGGATATGGGGCTACTTAGGGCTGAGGGAACGCAGGGATCCTCTGTAAGGGGACACGGGAATGTTCTGAGGGGACACGGGGGATCCTCTGTAAGGGGAGACGGGGCTCTCTCTGGGGCTGAGGGGACGGAGGGATCCCCTGAGGGGTCACTGGGGTCCCTCTGGGGCTCAGGGGATAGGGGGATCCTCTAAGGGGACATGGGAGTGTTCTGAGAGGACACGGGGGATCCTCTGAGGGGAAATGGGGCCACCTCGGGCGGAGGGAACGCAGGGATCCTCTGTAAGGGGACACGGCGGTCCCTCTGGGGCTGAGGGGACGAGGGATCCCCTGAGGCGATATGGGGTTCGCTCTGGGGCTGAGAGGACGGAGAGATCCCCTGAGGGGACACACGAAGGTCCCCTGAGGGGTCACTGGGGTCCATCTGGGGCTGAGGGGACACGGGCGATCCTCTAAGGGGACCCGGGGGTCCCCTGAAGGGACGTGGGGGTCCCTCTGGGGTTGAGGGGACGTGGGTGTCCTCTGAGGGGACACGGAGTCGATCTGGGGGTCCTCTAAGGGTGTCGGTGTGTCCTCCCCCGTGTCGGTGTGTCCCCGTCCCCACCCGGTTTCGGTGTGTCCCCGTCCCCCCCTTCCGTGTCGGTGTGTCCCTGTCCCCCCCCGTGTCGGTGTGTCCCCCCCCATGTCGGTGTCGCCGTCCCCCCCCCCCCGTGTCAGTGTGTCCCCCCCCGTGTCGGTGTCGCCGTCCCCCCCACCCCGTGTCGCTGTCCCCGTCCCCGCTGTCCCTGTCTCCCCGTGTCGGTGTCCCCGCTGTCTGTGTCCTCCGTGTCCCGGTGTCCCCGTCCCCGCTGGGGCAGCGCAGGGGCCGGCTCTCGGCTCTGCCCCAGGTCTGACCCGGCCACAGAGGGGCTGTGGGGCAAAGTGTCTGCCCTGGCACACGGAGGGGCCGAGGCGGCGGGTTACTGGTGGCTAATGCAGAAAAAATAGCCTATAAATAGGAGTGGAGATAACAGGCAGAGCGCAGCAAGGTGAGGATGTGGACCTTTTGGGAATGCCTTAAAGGTAAGAAGTACGGGTGGTGATAAATATGAGGTCATTCCCTCACCCTGCTCTGGGCAGGCTGAAGTTTAACCCATGTTTAAGAGCTACCACGTATCTGGAAAGCGTTTTATTTAACTTAGAAGTGTTTTTGTGAGGGGTGCAAAGCGGGGTGAGGCCGTGTGCTGCTGAAGGGATGATCCCGCTGTGTCTGTGTGCTCTTGACATCTCTCTCCTCCTGCCATTATCCTCGATGTCTGAGTGACAAGGAGCAGAAGAGGCAGCAGCCAGCTGATGCCAGCGCAGGAGGTGGCAGGGAGAGAGGGACGGCCCCTTTCGGTGGCAGTGCAGGCTTAGTTTGTTTCAGCCACGCTTGAAACGGCACTTTGAATCCCCAGAGCGGTTTTTGGGTCCTACTTTACCTTGATAAAGCAAGGAATGCCAAATGAGTGTTTCCCTGGGGCTTACCAACCCGAAAAGGGGCCGTATTTTCATTTCTGCTCCAGTGTTTTAGCCGAGGCAAAAGGACCAGAACCCAAAGTCTTCGTAGGGAAAACTACCCCAACTCCAGCGCAGCCGCTGAGTGATGGGGAAGGTGTCAGCTGTGCAGAGGGTGTGTCCGAGCAGGGGCACAGCACACAGGCCTGTGCAGATAATGGGCAGCCCAGGGGAGTTTCTGGTTGTCCAGTGTAATTAATCCTTTAGCCCTGGAGGCCCCAGAGCAGCGCAAGGTGTGGGTGATCCAGGCTGCAGAGCTGTGCTTCTCCTGCAGCACTGCCACTCGTGTGCTGTGCCTTTGAGGGACGGCGCTGACGTTGGTCCTTGATGTTGTGAGGCCAGAGCTCTTCTGGCAGCTCTCCAGCAGAGAGAGAGCACATTGCACACGTGGCTCCTTGAAAACAAAACTTCTTTCTCTGAAGTTGCACGCTCCGAGTCGTCTTTCACAATTTCACTAGGCAGATGTGGTGTGTCTGCTCCTGGAAAGGCCTGTGGCAGTGGTAATATTTATTTCCTCCCCCAAAGGGAATTGCTCCCTGCACCAGCTTATGAAGTCAGAACAGCAGCAGTGCTAGTGCAGGGAGAAACAGAGGTCAAATGGCTGGGGATGGAGCAGAGAATGATAACCAGGAGGCCAACCTTTTCTGGGGTTCTCCAGCTGTTGGAAAACTCTGCTGGGCTGTAAATCCACACCTTCACTCACCTTATTTGTGTGTGTGAGCCAGCAGGCGAGCTGGATGCATGTGAAACTCATTGAAATAATGGAGCTGCACTAGCACAAACCCCCTGAAATGGAGAGAAGGACCTGTGGTGTTTGGCCAAAAGGAACCTTGTCTGCTAAAGGACAAGTTTCAAGTTCCTAACCAAATGAATACTGAGGGAAGTGAGCAAGAGTTAAGAAACAAGCCCAACCATATGGCCTGGGGAATGAGAGCTGGAAAAGGTGGGAGAAACAACTCCAGCAGGGAGCAGAGCTCTGTGACGTCCAAAAACCCCACAGGGTTCAGAGACACCTGATGAAACAGATTGATGGTCGTTCTGGATAACTTTAGTGCTGCCTGAATGACAAATCCAGTACCTTCTAGAGACTGAAAGTATTAGTTTCATAAACTAGTGCAGTACTTACTTAAGTATGGTCAATAAAAGAATTTACATGTTTATGAGATTGTAGAGTCTTAGACTTACACTCTCTAATAAGAGCAAACCTAAAAGCATAAATATAACTGCAGAATAAAATATCTGTAGTTCCTGAAGCGCCCCTGCTGTATTTTGTTGCTCTTCCTCTTGCGTTGCTATATGTTTATTCCTTTCTGCATTAAAATAATAATAATAATAATAACAAATCCTGCTGCAACAGCTGTATTGGTTTCGCTTTGAAAATCAGGCTGCATCCTTTCATTCTGCTGTGTGTATCTCGCCAGAGCAGCTGCAGCTGTTGCCTTACTCAGAGGCCTGAATATGTTTTGCTGGTTTCATACAAACCCCTTTTGTTTGGCTTTTCCTTCTCAGCTTACTTTAGTGGTGCTGCTCATACAGTTGTTAGGAATTGCATCTGACAGTCCCTCGTCAGTTTATGTTCCCTGATTTACGGCACATAAAATGTTGCTCTTGGCTTAGACATTTCTTGACACCAGTTGAGTTTGAAAATATGAAAATATCTGGCAGTTTTTCTGATGCTTCAGATAAGAAATTGCCCATGAGTCAGTATCTCACAAAGCATCTAGAGGGTTAGAGGGGATTTAGATGAACGAGTAGTAGGAATTGCTGTGCTAGTCCAGGAAAAAGCACTCAAGGCTGAAAGGAGGGAAATGGAATAAAGCTGGAGGAATTTGGGGAGTCAATCAGCAGCTTCAAGGCAAAGACTGGCTTTATGTATATATAGTGATCCCCTGAGTTTAGAGGGTCTCTGTGCAAATTCAGGTTGAAGACTGTAGTGTTCCTTATTTGGAATATTCTGGAAGAGAAGCACTAGGAGGGAATTAGGTGTTTTTAAAAAGTGTTGTCTGACTTTGCCTACTCTTTGCCCGTACCTTAAATCATCCAAGTTTTGTAGACAGCTGTTGCAAATTCTCTTTAAAGCTGATTTTCTCACCGTTAAGAAGGGGTTGGGATAAAACTTGCTCCTCTCAGAGTTTAAGGCACTCACCTGTGGCATCCATGTGGCAGTTGTTGAAAGTCCTCTAAATCACGGTCAGCCCTATCTGTAAAGTTCTCAGACTTATCTGTCAGTCTAGGGCTGGGGGCTGATAACAGAGGAATTCTTCTCACCTACTAAATGCTATTGCAGATCTCTAAACAGCAAAGAAATAACTGAAGCAGTCCCTGCCCTGGGAAACAGATCGGAGGATTTCCTCTTTTACTCAGAAATTGCCACGTGATTTTTTCAAGGAGGATACACGAGAATAAACATAAAGGGTCTTCTGGGCCTTTTTGTCCTCAGGATAACCCCGCAGTGTCCCGGGAAGTTGATACCTGGGGTACTTTGCTCTGCTCTGGGCGCCCTGAAGAGCAGCCAGAGGGAGGAGATTGCTCGCCCATTGCTGCCCCAGCGGGACTGCGGCTCCTTCACGGCTAAGGAGCAGGGATGTGCCTGCCTTCCCTTCTCAACAGGACTTGGGGCTGTCGGGGCAGCCCATTGAACTGACGAGCCGGCCACGCCCAGTTTGCATTATTTTTAGAGCGAGGGACAATATAGTTATCAATTCACGCATGCTGGAAATGTACGCCCAATGCAGTGAGATAACAATGGGTTTTAAAGTCCTGTTTGTGCTTGGACGGGGCTTTAGATCGGGGTAAGAGCTGAGCTGAAAGCAACCAACCCCAAATAAAAAAATGCGTGTTGCAATTTTGTTCCCCCCAGCTGGGAGGGCTCGTTAAGTCGCAAGTGACCGAGATACACCAGGAGGAATTGCACGGTGACAAGGCATCTGAAATTCCACGTGCAGCCCCAGTAACACAGCAGGTTGTGTCTCAAGTCCTTTGAACAGGAGTCTGTATGTCACTCGGGGAATGTAATTCTTAATGCAGAGACTTGTACTTTGATTGTTTCACTTGTGCTACTTTGCTGCTTTCCTTAGGAACTGTCCCCTGTAGCAAAGGGCATTTCAGCAGCAGCAGCTCTGCCTGCCCACAGGCACGGGCAGGAGTTGAAGTTCAAACTTAGCTGCAGTTTGAGACCTGGTCTAGGGAACTGTGTTGGGGTTTTTGTTTCAATGAAGATAACTTGTTTACTTCTTTCCCCTTTACCATGATCTGGTGGTGAGATGGAAGGTAAAGGGGAATTGTAGACTTAATTATCTCTTAATTTAACTTTTTCAGTTAGTGGGAACAAGCTGGAGCTAGAAAGTACTTTGCCCTGGTTTTGATAAAATGCCCAGTGACCCCGTGAAAGGAAGTGTGGGGTGTTGTGTCTGGGCAGGGTGGTGTGTCCTGCTGTCACCCGTGGCATCAGGCACAGGCTGGAGCTGTTGGTAAAAAGAGCCAGGACAGGGCATTTGATGGTCCCTGTAGAACAGCTCTCAGCCAGGTTTTGTCTTGTGAACTGAGATTCCAAGTGCCTGTTGATACAAAGGGCTGCTGTCACAGATAGTGCCAAACTCTTTAACTTTAAACAAAACGCCATTAAACCCCCCAGTGCTGCTGTAACTGAGACTTGGAGAGGGTAAGGAGAAGTTCTGTGCTCTTTATCCTGCAGCAAAGCCCTGATCTGGTGTTTCTGATGTTAAAATCTGGGTCTCTTGATAGGAAGTATTTCATCCCCAGGTGCAAAACTGTGCTTTCATGCTGCTGGATTGCTTGTGGTAACGTTTTGGAGAAAACAGTATTTGAAACAGTGTTGTTTGTTTGTGTTTTACCTAGCCTAGCAAATGAGTTATTTCATGCTTCAGGTTGAGAGTAGCCAAGATCAGTTTCTTTAAACTGAAATTAAGTTTTTTAAATTTCAAAGTAACAGTTGATAGAGTGATAAAGATTAAAGCTTTGTAGGAGTTTCTCACAAGACAGGCAAGGCTTAGAGCTATAGAAATACTTCATGTCTACCAAAAGCAAGAGTCTCTCTCTCCCCACCTCCTCCCTTCTCACATTACTTTGAAGTATCAACGACCACCTTGGTGAGGGTATTCAAACAGTGCCTTCTGAAAACATACAGTTATGTGATGCAGAGTCTGCTTCTTGCCTTGCACACTCCAGAGGTTCTGTGCTTCTGCCTTTCTCTGACCTCTCTCACAAACCCAGATCCCAAAGGGACAGTGATGGACAGGTTTGCTTTTGCCAGGCTGCTGTGAGAGTAATCTGTCAGGGCTGGCTGGTTGTGAGGGTTTATACCAAGGCAAAACTCTGAATATTACAGCCTTCTTTCACATTCTGTAAGGCATGGGGCTGTTTTCTCTCAATACACAAGGAATCTGTAGGTAGACACAGACAAGGATGTGGTCAAAGCATCTGATACTCAAATATATATTAGATGCATGATCTTTCCCTCCTCTCCCCAAAAGCAAACCCAACTCTTTGGAAAGCAAATGTACTACCAGATGCTCAGATGAACCTAAATCTGAACATCACATCTCCTAATTCCTCTTTGTTTGTTTTTAGGCTTTTTGCTTCAGTTGCAGGAGAAGCTTTGGTTATTAATTACTAATTAGGTCCATAAATAACAGCATTGTGATCCTTCTTTCTTTGTAGAAAGCTTCTCCCACAAAGATCAAAGTGATTTTTAGGGATGGAATAGCAGATAGCTGCCAAATTCAAAATGTAGGTGAGGGTGGGAGTAGGAGTATTTCATTTCCTAGAGAGAAATTATTATAGACACAACAGAAAAAAAATAAAAGAAAATCCACATACATTGCCAGTGGCAAAACTGCCATCAGAGTCTTTGGGCCAAATTCTGCAAAGAAGCAAATTGATGGAGGTGACAGGAGAATTCCTGTGAGCAGGAAAGAGCAGCTTGCACCTTTGGGTGTAGAAAGCACGGTGGAAGCTTCGTGCAAGGGGGAGAAGCAGGAAGAAATATCAATAAACCAGCTCTTTCTGCAGCACTTCTGTTTGGTGGCATTTAGTTTATTCATTTCTCCGAGCAGTGTGTTAAACAATTACTGTTTGGTCCCTTCTTGAGGAAAAGGGTAGGTGGAAAGCATTTTATAGCACTACTTAATTCCTTAGGAAGAAGGGAGGAGAGAGGAATGCACTGGCTCTTGTTACCCAGGTGATACTCACTGAACGGTGACAGCAGAATCTCCTGCTCTGCTGAAACAATTGGGATTAATTGGCAACATTATATCTGTAGCCCTGCTCCTTTAGCATTCTGGGTCCCTGTGAGACAGTTCCTGCTCTGTGGAATCAAGAACTGAGCTGAGGAGCAAATGTTGTACAGAGAGAAATAATCATAAGTACCACCTTCTGAAGTTCTTGTGTCAGTGTTTCATTCTCCTAAAATTAAAAATGCTTGCATTTTAAACTGTTAAAGTGCTAGCGAGATTTTATAATGGAGTGTTACAGAACTAAGAGTTTCTTTGATTGAACTTTCAAATATAACAAAACAGGTTTGGGGTTTTGTTTTTGTTTTGTTTTGTTTTCTTGGAGTGAGTTATGTCAAAGAGGGAAATCTGTGTATCATCCTGGGGAAAACTCCTTGGGATAGTCTCGCTCTACCCGACCAAGCCTTTTAACACATCTCTTGGGGTAGGGTTTCCTGCAGTAATAATTCTGTTCTAGTCTAACAGGATAACAGTTCTGATTATAACTAATGAAAATACAGTTGGTTTTCTGTTTTCTTGCTGAGAAAACAGATATTTGCCCGGAGGTTCAAGCAGATCAGATACACCAAATTGTTTAATGAGCACAGAGACACCAGGGAGTTAGAGTACATCTTGTTTTCACATTTATGGTTACAGAATGGGCATAAATGGTAGGGACAGTGGAAATTTTAAGCTGTCAATGCTCCTTTCTATTGATTGCAGTAAAGCAGCTTTGATGTAGAGTTTCTCACTGCAAGTGTTTGTCCACATGCTGAGGGAGGTGGCTTATTAGAAACCCTGTGAAGGCACAGTCAATTAGTGGAAGGGTTGCTTCTTATTTAGCTGTATAAATTCACCATTCACACCAGATTTGACTTCCCACTTTTACATTCAGTAGCCTGATCTTCAGTGATATCAGAAAATAATAATGCTAATAGGAAAATGCATTACCACCTGAAACTGGTCTTCCTTGGTGGTGTGTTTTTTGCAAAAGCTGACCTACTTTAAGCGTGGCTTATCAAAACCCTGTGGTGTTACAACACTCTTTTCTGTGGCACTATTATAAACTAAGGCCAGTTTGCTGATGGTTGTGAAACAGTGACAGCACACTGGAAGTGTTCAGTCAGGACTGCAGTGTGTGTCCTATAAAACCTGTCCCATTTCATGGACCTGGAATCCTTCTCCAGAACAGCCATGGCATAGGGCACAGAACACTTTCCCAAAGCACTTGTCCCTGTCTTTAAAATCAAGAAGTGTCATTCTGTGAAACACAAAACTTCTTCCATGAGTAAAAGCTGCTCAATGAGAGTTTAACAGAAGTTCTGGCACTTTTTCTCAAGCTTTATTGCTGCAGGTTTGGGTTTGCTCCGTTGGAGTCCACCTTGAACTCGCTTTGATGGGAGCACATGGGTTTGGGTCAGTGCCCTCGGTCTTCTTAACCCAGAACGTGCTGGCCCAAAAAGTGAAGGAATTGTTTAGCCTTCAGTTGGAATGCTGCGTTTCCAGTCCCCCAGGGAAGTGTTGGTATCAACACAATAATGGCCTCAGTCCTGCAGGGAACCGTGGCACAGCAGCAACGTGGGGCACACGCCTGCAGCCCCAAAGCTGCCCTTACACAGCCTGGACCCGCAGGCAGGTGATACCCACAGCTGCACAAGAGCAGAAAGCAGTTGTGTTTCTGAAATGTTTTCCATGCTACAACTAGTTCTTTACTGTTGAGAGCCATTTATTGGCAGGATCATTGTTTCTGTAATTATTTTAAAACTGAAGCAGTTGGAGACATTCCTTTAGTCACCCCTGTCTGTTAGGAAGCGTTTTACACCTCTGTTGTGTGTCCTTAGTGCAGACTGGCTGCATGGCTCTGTGTTTGGCAATATGTGCTCTGGCTTACTCACCATGCTTGTGGGTTTATAAATCAGTTAATAGAAAGTGTCCTGATTTTCTTCTTTTTGTTTGGGTTGGGTTTTGTGTTTTCGGTTTGGTGGTTATTTTTGCCAGGGGGTTCCCATGTGATCTCAGAGAGGTCCCCTGAGATCCTATTCAGAGTCATAACTAAAGTGTTAAATTCCCATGAGCTGGTGCCTCTGTGGGTCTGTGTTTTAGCCTCTGGTGATGTAATTTCTGTCTTTCAATGGGAATGTTAAACCTCAAAGAGATGTCATTAAGGTAAATACATTCCTGACCAAAAGTGACTTGGATCAGGTGCTGGAATTGTATGAGCAGACAGGCCTGGGCTGAATGGTGCCATAATTTGTGTTCCCCACCGACCCTGGCAGAGTGAAATGCCTTAAAAACAAGGAGCCAGAGCTGTGTGGAAATGCTGGGGGTTCAGGTGACAAGCTTGGCAGTGGGAATGTTGCTCTTGGGACAGTCAGGTAGCAGAGCCACAGTCCTTCCCAGTCACCAGAGCACAAGTGGAGGCACGGAGATGGAAAGATTTCTTAGATAATTGTGCCTTTTTTTTTTTTTTTAAGGTGTAGAAGTGAGTCATCAGTTCTATTTGCAAGTGTGGGGTGCTGAGCAGAGCAGTGAGCAGAGTCTGTCCAGGAGGGATGGCTCAGTGTCAGTGTGGTTCTTGGCACGCTCCCTGCCACAGCTATTACCAGTGCTCTGGCTGTGCAGGGGGGGATGTCTGAGGCTCTGGGTCCTGGCACAGTGCAAACAAGAACAGACAATGTGCTAACACTGTCAGGAATAGTCTTGCTTTGGCAGGAATAGAGATTAGACTACCTGATAAGTTGTCCTGAAAAAAAAAAAGCCTATTTTTGAGTCAATGTTACAGTAAAAAAAATAAAAATCCTCCTTTAAAAAAAGCCAGCCGTGATTCTCTACTTTATTTTTTTTGATGCAGTCACGATAAAGGTGATCCCAAAGCAATGCTTTCCCTAACACACATGGGGTAAGAAATGAGGAAATACAAAGAGTGTTCTGCTGGTTTATATTCAGTCCTTTGCTATGGGTAGGAATGGGGAGTATGACTTTGTGAATAATTGAGCCTCCAGAGGCATTCCTCGTGTTATCCTTTTGGAGGATGTACATGTCGGGCTCTCAGGTACTCAGTAAGTGGTGATGGGCACCGAGCTGGATCCTGATGTTGTGATTCCCTCAGTGTGTGCACTGTGTAAGCTAAAGCACGTGTGAGGCCTTGGGAGAGACCCCCTAGCAAGGAGAAAGGCAGGAGCAGGGATGGTGCCACCACTGCTGGGTGGGAGCTGCACAGGGGGGAGTGGGATAAGGAAAAGACCGACAGGAGAACAAAGGGGGTTGTTGGTGTTGGTCTGACCTTCAGAGATTGGAACGGGTGAGTGAGTTGGTGGAAACTGCCAAAGATTGAGTTGGTATCAAGCCTGCCCTCCAAAGCTGCAGAGCCCTGCAGGCTCTTGGAGCTGAGGGAACCATCCATGCCTGCTCAGACTCCTCAGAGGGGCCCTGTGCTGCAGCACGGAGAGCTCTGCTGAAGAAGGGCTCAGCAGGTCTCGTCTCCCGGCACATCTGCCTGGTGCCTGAGTCACCGAGCAGGCAGGAGGCTTGTTGGAGCCTGCTGCCCTCCCTGCTGCTCCCTCCCTCCCTCCCTGCTGCCTTGCCCAAGGCTCAGGGCTGCCTGTCAGCACAGAGCTGTCAGCACTGGCTTCCCCGGCTCTGCAGGGCTGTCTTCCTTACGGAAGGGACAGTGGCATAAAAGGAAAATTCACCTTGGCCTTTCTAAATGAAACCCTCACCCCTTGTTTTCAGGGATGGAGAGGTGAGGCAGCAGATCAGCTTAGAGCTCCGGGGAAGATAAAAGCAGCAAGGTTGTGGTGATACTTTCATCTTCCCCGAGTCTTGAAATTACTCATAAATGGAATTCAACTTGTATAACCTTTAAACACAGACAGCAGAGAATGAATTTGGTAAATAACGTGAAAAACCCCCTCTATAAAAGTAGTTTATCGGCAAAATTACCGTGGGGTTTGTTTTTGCTGAGAAAGTAGATTTGTTTCATCACCTGCCAGAGTTTTATGCAAATAGTACAACCCGAAGCACAAGTATTTCTTTTTGGAAGGTGTTTGCCTTGGAAGGTTGGTGTTTCATTAACAGCTGGTGCTGAGCTGATTGATTAGAATTGGGAGGTGACGTTAAGTGATGCTCTGATGTTGAAATGTTTCTTCTTCACTTGTTGGGTGACTCAGGACAATGACTTCTCCTAAGGCACATGGTAGGGATGCCTGTTTCAGGTGGAGCTGAAGCACCAAGGAACAGGGGTATTTCTGAGGGAGCAGGGCATGGATGCATCTGCTTTGATTTGCTTTTCTCTTTCTGGGAGCACCGAGTCAGCCCTGCAGGAGTTACAGAGGAAAGGCAAACAGGAGCATTAGGGATGTTCATCCAGCCTGAGCCTTTCCTCCAGGGGAAGGTGCTTTCTGGCATTGCAGCAGCAGGAGAGAGGAGCAAACAACTCCTGCCCTGTACCCACCTGGAACCATGACAGGAACGTTGTAGTGTTTTGAAGTGAGCAAGTTTCTATGGCTGGGTGAAAATTGGCCTGTGAAAAGCCTTGATTCTGTTGGTGATACGTTATCCATTTAATTAAAGAGCTCACTTATGCTCGCAACTAATTGGAGTGATGGATGATTTTTAGGAGAAGCCCATGACTAATTTTTTCTTGCCCTTCTTGCTCTCTTATTGTTCTTGCCTCCCCTCCTCCCAAGGTGCTGTGTGCCAGCCGTGGCCTCCAGGCACTGGGACAGACCAGTGTTCACTCTTGCTTAGGCTTTTACCTGTTCCAGGTAAAGCAATTGTTTTCACACACTTGCCACATCATCTTTCAGAAATTTTCCATTTCATCACAGTTTTGCAATTTTTTTAATTTTTTTTTTTGTTTTAAAAGAGCCTGGAATTTTTTTATGTCAACTTAAAAAAAACCCACCCAACCCAGAGCTCTTCAAAACACCTCACCACCACAAACCCCCCCAACTGTGTAATACACTGTTTGCTGCGTTTAGTACCACATTTCCTACTTCATTAAAATAACTGCCAGGTTAAAAAAGTCCTCCCTGCAGTCATCTCTGTGCTGTAGAGTAATCTGCTAGCAAACTCAAGTCAATTTGAAATTTAATTACAATAGGCAAGGCTCAAAATGGATGTGACTGAAGATATTTCTATTAAAATCAGAGTGGCAGCTGCAAAGGACTCGGTTTGCCCCTTCTCATCCTGTGCCTGAGAGGAGCTGAAGCTCAAACCTTCCTGTAATTTTACATCACTGATGTGGGCAATCCTTTACATTTTTTCCACTTAGGAAGCTCTAGTCTTTTTATAGGAAATTGGTTTCCATGGGTGAACTTAGGCATGGATGAGTGGGGAACAATGTGTTGTTTGTTAAAACAAATTTTTTTGAAGGGAGTGGGCTTAAAAGGAAGGAAATGTGGTTTAGATTTGAGTTTCTTTTGAAATTTCTTCCTCTTCTTTTACCCCATCCTCCCCCTCCCCCCAAAAAAAAAGTCAAAACAAAAATCCAAACAACTAGAAGCCTCCAAATTGCTTTTCCACTGCACATGTCTTTAAAATATTTGGTATAATCTGGAAGGCCAAATTGTCATTTTAAAGATTACTGTCTTTGCTGTCCTTCCCTTCCCTCTCTGCGTTGTTTTCCCTAGAGAACATGCAGCTTTTGCCTGAGCTTTTCTAGTCCATCCGTTTGGCAGGGGTTTATCCAGTCTGGTCACTGGTGTGTGTGTAAAGCAAGTCAAACTTCAGTTTATCCACGTGCTTAAGGAGTTTGCTGAACGAGGTCCTTGAGCTCTCTGGTCCTTGGGTTGTTCATTCACGGCTTGTCCCGGAAGGAAGAGCCCTGGGGGGGGGGTGAGTGGGGGTGAAGGCTCCGGGGGAGGAAGCCTAAGGCAGGAATAGAGTTTAATTATTAATTGGCTGGAAATGTCTCTCTCTCCCTCTCCCTAGGGCTGCTGTGGCAGAGCTGCTGCGTGCCCGGTGTGCTCAGTGCGGGCTGGCAGTGCCCCGTGCTGGCTGTCATGGCTGATCCTGCTGGGGAGGAACAGGAGTCCCAGCTCCCTGAGCTGTGCTGCGAGTGTGGCCAGTTCCACCTCGTGCTGGACAATCACCTCTACAACTTCCAGGACGAGGTGGACGATGAGCTCATCTGCCACATCTGCCTGCAGCCCCTGCTGCAGCCCATGGACACCCCCTGCGGGCACACCTACTGCTTCAAGTGCCTGGAGAACTTCATGCAGGAGTACAGCTTCTGCCCCATGGATCGCAAGAAGCTCTCCTTCCAGCAGTGCCACAAGTCCAGCCTCCTGGTGCGCAACCTCCTGGACAAGCTCATCGTGCTGTGTCCCTTCAAGGCCGAGTGTCAGCAGAGCATGCAGCGCTGCGAGCTGGAGGCTCATCTGCAGAACAGGTGCAGTCCCCTTTACCTTCTGGGCTAACACCAGGGCTCTTGTGCATCTGCTCCCAAGGATCCATTCTTAAACTGGGGCAAGGTGGGACAGCAGAGATGACAGAGGGTGAGGCTGGAGAGGTGGGTGTGTGAAGACAGCATAATTGTGTGTGTGTGTGTGTGTGTGTTAGGGAGCCCAGCTCACACGTGCTCCCGAGGCTGAGGTTGTGCTGCTCATCTGCAAGGTGTCTGCAGGCACTAAACCTGTCAAAAACTAGGAGTTTGTGTGTCCTGATCTGGGGCACCCAGCTCTGAAACGATACAAACATGCTTATTCTTGTCTCACTTGCACAGAGAAAACAGGCACAGAGTCAGCCCTCGGAAAGCAAGGCATCGTGCAGTGTTGCCAGTTTAATTGGTCCAATTAAGATGTGCAATACATAAGTCTTTGATTCAAATAATGCAAGTCCCTCCAAGCTGCGCATTATGCAGTTGCTGAATCACCTACTTATAATTCCATTACCTTCTTCCCCTTTTTCTGGGAAAAGATAAGCAAAGTGAAAGTGAAAATGAGTATTTTTCCCCCCTCTGCCCCTCTTGCACAGAGGAAGGGAGACTTTTGGTGTTTTGGTGCTTCCACTGCTGGCTGAGCTGTTGGCAGGCAGAATGTTGTTGCTTTTAAAGAGGTGCAGGTGACAAAGCTCTTGCTGTGGTGCTTGGAGAACCCTTGTTCCTGCCTAGTTAATGATTGCAGGAGAGGGAGCTAAGTACAAGCCCTGCTGCAGCACAAGCAAACCTTCCTTGGCAGTGTGTTTGGGCAGGGGGCAGTGAGAAATGCCATGGGCCCCTTTCCCTCAGCTGTGCTGTAGCTTTTTGTGGCAATAGCATATTTTAAATATTAGCCAAGCAGCGTGCAGGGAACAGTTCCATCTGGGATACCTGTGCAGTTCCTTGTGCTTCTTGCTCCTCTTTGGTCCCCACGTGCTGAGAGCTTGTGGTAGAGCAGGGGAAGTGATGGAAGGTGCTCGTGTGCCCCTTTTCCTTGAGCAGTGGAAGTCTGTAATCTCCTTTTTCTGGAACTAGCCCTTTTTACTGGCTGATGGTTCTCAGGCCAGGCTGAGTGCTCAGACTGCAGGGCTGGGGCCATGGCTCATAACTGGGCTGGGCCTTCCTCTGCTCTGTAAATCTGCCCTGGTATCAGTAAACTTCTGTCACTCCTTAATCCCTCTGGCACAGCAGTGAGGAGGGAGGCACCCGTCCATGTTTACATTACACATCTGTCTGGAAACTGTATCCTTCTCTTATACATTTCACAGTTGGTTGTATCTTCCCTGGGGAGAGTGCGTTCTAGGAAGAGAGGCTCTTTCAGCTGGGCTGTGGGCACAGTTAGACTGAAAAATAGGGAGGAAAACCAAAAGGATTCAAAAATTACTCTGGGATTTGGGTATTCTTGGGGTTTTTTTTTTAGTTTTCAGTGAGATTAACTGATAGCAGAAGACTTAAGGAAATAGGAAGCATTTAGAAACTGATTTTCTCAGGGGATTTCTCTGCCATTTGCAAAATGGATTTTCTTGCCATGTGAAGAGGAACATGTGCACAAGTGGATCAATCAGCTTCCCTCATTAAGTTTCAGGGTCATCTTGCTGCCTGGAGAATAAACGAGTAGGAATAAACCAGAGGAAGCACTACTGGGGTGAGACTTGTTTAGCCAGAATGTAAATGCTCAATTTTAATTTGAAAAGTGACCCTGGTAAACACCCAATACCACTCATGTCTCTGAAAGTGATGTTTTGGCATTCATCACCCTCCTCACCCGTCACCTTTTTTATAAGGTAAAAGAGCTTGTTCTTCCTCCCCGTTTGTGCTGAGATAGGCTGGCCGTGGGGTGTCTGCACACAGGGCACACTTGATGTGTAGAATGACTTCTGGGGCCTGTGTGGGGAGCGCTCAGTGGGATTAGAAACCCGAAATTGCTCCCAGGGGCATGACCTGTGTGGACTGGAGGTGAAATGGAGGAGGAATGACTGAGGGTCAGGTCTGCCTCCACTAAAGAAAATGCACAAGCCTCACTTGCTGCTCTTGTGTGCTAAAAACAAAGCCTAACTCAAGGCTGAGCTTGAAACTCGAGCTACCTTTGCATAAAGATACAGTTCATAGTCATCTCTAAAACGTCAGAGCTGAGTATTTGCTTATATTTTAAGAAGTACTGTTTTCTTCTTGCTCTGTTTGCCAGGTAAATATTTAGCAAGGGAGACTCCCGTTCCTATTGCGTTCTCCTTTAAAAAATGATTTGCTTCTTAATTTTGAAAGCAGTGAAATAACAAGCCTGCTCTTAAGCTGGTCCTAGCACAGGTAGCAGCTGAAGGTCACATGAGGATCAGCTTTAGCATCTGTGTTCCCAGCATTGCAGCTGGGCAGATGTGGAGCACATCTCTGTCAGCCAGAGCCTGCGTGTGCCAGTGCACCCACCCCCGTGGGCACCAGCTCTGACAGCCCCTGCCAATCCCTCTCCAGGTGTCCTGGCTTCAGGAAATACAAATCTGAACTACAGAGGAAGAAGAACCCCATTTCCAAAGGGAAGGAGGATCCTCCTGCCAAGGGGGACACAAACACGCCCAAGGATCCAGAGGTCCCAGGGGGAGGCCCTTCCCTTGTGGCAGAGAGCTCTGGAGCTGCTGTGGTGTCACTGGGGACTGCTGAGCCTGGACTGGTTAATCCAGCTTTTGAGGAGACTGAAGAAGGTGAGAGTTTGATACACGACTGTAATTATGTATTTATCTTTTCTAATACAAAAATGAGGCAATTATCTCAGGCCATTCAATTTTTGAAGTGTCCCCAACACTCTTAGACATCCTCCATGCTATTCAGCCTTTAGGAGCCATCAGAGTGCTACTCCCTCTGCTCAGCTTGTCCTTGAGCAGAAGGGAGATGTATTCCTGTGCATCAGGGGTGGCAGGATCCGCTCACAAGCACAAAACTGGGCAAAACAACTTGGGGCATCTCTGCCAGACTGCAGTGAGCATTTGCATTATTCTTTGCAGAAACAAAGGCAGTCCCTGTCAGTGTGAGTGTGCAGCACTTAAAGCACTTGCAGAAGCCAAATAATTAATAACGAGGAACTGTTCCAGGTTCTTTTAATCTTGTTAGGAAAATTAAATATACAGTTTCCTGGAGTGGTCAGTACCTCCCTAATGGTGTGCAGTGAGTGTGTTTTTGTAGCTTAAGTTAGGCTTTGGATGAATAGTCAGTTGTGAAAGCCTTGCAGATAAAATAACCATCTCCACTTCAGTGTAGCACCGCTTGTCTCAGCCGCTGTTAGGAGGCAGCAGCGTGGAGATCTCTGTTGCAAAGTTAGTCTCAGCTTCCAAGTGTGCAGACTGGAGCTGTGCCTGGGACAGAGCTCATGCACAGGTCAGTCCTCTTCTCTGTTGGCTTTTCTCAAGTACACTTGGAGCAGGTTTTGCATCTCTCACGTGACAATTGCCCTTCAGCCTGACAGGCTGGTGCTCTGGGCTTTGTTAGTGCTGGCCTGCCTAAGTGGCCCAGTGCTGGGAGGTTTAATGTGACTTGCTAACAGCAACTTCCATCTTCCAAGTGAAGCATTGCTTAATGTGCAGGATGCTGTGAAATAGCCAAACATGACTCCTGTTTTACAGGGGGGCTGGGAAAAGAGGAGCAAAGGAAATTAGAGGAAGGAAGTTGCAGCGAGGTGCCTGTGGTGAAGTCACTGCAGCAGCAGGGCAGTAATTACTGGGTAGTCCCCTTCCCTAATGGGCATCATGGAAATTGGAATTTGCTATGTGTGTGCTTCCAGCAGGCCAGCTGTCACAGGGCAAAAGTACACCTCTAAACAGCAGCCAAAACATCCTGAATGTCCTTTAATAAAACTCAAGCCCCAATCATTGAGTTCGAATCCACCATAAGCTAGGAGAAAATGGGAATCATTCTGGAGAAACTGTAAAGAAACAGAGGGGTTTTAAGCCTTTCATCTGACCTTTTGTCTTCTGATAGCTGCTTTCCCTCCAGATTTTGAACACAACCTGCCAGGGCTGTGAATCTTGTGGTGCTGTGAGAAGGAAAGATCTATTAATGTGCTGTTTTTTCTCTTCAATTTCCACAATCAGACCTTCCTCAGAGAACTAGTCTTGTGGCTGAAACAGCCACGATCGAAATCCACCTAGAAGACCCGGAGGAAGAGCTGGGCATGAGGATTGTTGGGGGCAAAGACACCCCTCTGGGAAACATTGTTGTTCAGGAAGTGTTGCGGGACTCTGTGATTGCTGCGGATGGAAGGATAGCACCTGGGGACCATATTCTTGAGGTAGGCAAGACCTCCCTGGTAGTCCCTTCCTTGCCAGGAGGGCTGGGGGAAGAGAGCTGCCTGGAAGAACTGGGCCATGTCTGCAGCTGCTGGGGGGGTTTATGCACCACTCACACCTGGGTGTCAGCAGCACTGTGTGGCTGCTGGGGCTGAGGAGGTTCCTTCCACTCATACTCCTGTTTCCCTCGCATATTTGGTAGCTTTTTGAAGTAGACCATTTTGGATAAAGTCAAAGGTTTCTGTCTGGTTATTTTCACACCATAGCCCTGTTTGTCTCCAAAGGGCTCTGCTCTAGTCAGGAAGTCTTATAATTGCTCTCTCTCCTGTGTTGCTTAAGCTGCATATTCTCCATGGGCAGGTCCGGAGTGACCTTATGACTGAAGTGAGCATTAGATATGTAATGTGAGTAATGCAGAGCACCAGCCCAGTCCTGGCCAACCCACAGTCAGCTGTAGTTCCCACACTGCTCACCTGGGTGGCAGTGGGTGCCCCAGGGGACACCAGCTGTGGGCAGCAGGGAGGGAGGCAGGAACTGTTACCACCTTCAGTGGTGGCTGCCCAAGCCACAAGGACCTCATTATCCCAAGGGACTGTGGACATCAGGAAGGATGTCCATGCATGAGGTGACTCTTGGGGATGGGCCTGTGCAGGGCCAGGAGCTGGACTCGATGTCCCTTGTGGTTCCCTTCCAGCTCAGGGTGTCCCATGACTCTGTGATTCCATGAAGGACTGGCAGCCCCACATGCACAAGGGGCTGATCCGACCTCGGACTTGGTTCCTTAGGGAGACCAGTGGAGTACCTTCTGTTTTATCCAGTCGGATTGTCCATGTCTCTTGGGAGCCCTGTTAACATCCCAAGAGACTGCACAGTCTCATGTGACACCAGAGAAAGTGAAAAGCTCCATTCTCAGAGTTACTGTGGTCAAAGCATGTGGTAAGAGCTTGTGGACTATGACCCACTGCTCAGCCTGAAAGGGAGGATGAGCAATCTCCAGACTGAGTCTTCTCCAAGTCTGTACTGAACACTGGGAGGTAAGGGAAAGCAGTTCTGCATAGCCATGAGATGGAAGGAATGATTGAACATTTTGCAGTTTCAGATGTGTCAGTGTATGAGCTGTCCTGTCTTGTCCCTGTCCTCAATTAATCAGCACCAATTACAGTCTTATTTCATCTCCAGCTTCCTTCATTGTTTTTTAGAAAACTCTGCTCTCTGGTGTGTGTCAGAAGCAGCTGCTTCAGTCAGAGCATTGCACAGGGAGTTCCATCTCCTGCTCCGGCTCGCTGATGTCCCACTCTGTGGACAGAGCCCAAATTACGTGGGTCCTGATTAGTGCCTCTGCTTTGTTTGTCTCTGCAGGTGAACGGCGTCAACATCAGCAGTGTGACTCACTGCCAAGCTGTCTCCTTCCTGCGCCACCCAGGCCCTGTTCTCCACCTCATGGTCCTGCAGGAGAAGGGCTTTTCCACTAAGACTGCACAGCAGGATTCCACTTCTGCCAATAGGGAAGTGATCCACGTCACCTTGGTCAAGAGGGACCGCTCCGAGCCCTTGGGCATCAAACTGATCAGGAAGACTGATGAGGCAGGGATTTTTATTCTGGATCTCTTAGAGGGAGGTTTGGCAGCCAAAAACGGAAAGCTGAGTCGGAATGACAGAGTCCTGTCAATAAATGGGCAGGATCTAAGGCAAGGAACACCTGAGGCTGCAGCACAGATAATCCAGGTAAGCCAGGGTGTAAGAGGTGTGTGGGAATGCTCTGCAGCTCTCTGGCTGATGGCAGGGCTCCTGTTCCCACCCAAGGGCTGACAGAACACACTGCAGCAACGTGCACCCCCTCCCATACCTCTTTGGGAAGGTGTCTTCCCTGGGGATGTGTGGGAAGCACCACTTCCAAAGGAAGGGAGCCACCAAGAGTGGGGATCCAGCGTGAGTCACTCTGACAAGGGAAGCGAGGCAGTGGCTCATGGCTCTCCAGTTCATCTGAGGTCACTGGATCTCCTTCGAGGGGAGTGTTGCAGCCTTTTCAGAAGGAATGTTTGGAGGCACTGTGTGGATTCCTGCAGCAGACCAGGAGGGATCAGGACAGCCTTTTGTGCTTCACTGGGAGATGTGATGGGCTGGCAGCACAGCCCAGCACAGGCCCCCTTGGACTGATCTGAACCCCCTTCTCCCCCTTTTACCTGTATCTGGGAAGAGTGTAGAAAACAACGTGGGGCCCCCGAGGCTAAAAACTCTCTAAGATCCTAATGGGTGGAAGAGGGTGGTCTTGCCCTGTGCAATGGGAATGTGCTCCTGTTGCAGCATGCCACGTGGTTTGGGGAAAGCAGTGGGCATGGAATTCTGGTGGAAAGATTAAGGATTGCTAGTGTGCAGCAGGTATCACACAGATCAGTTTAAGTGCTTTATCTCCCTAGGCAAGTACCTCCAGTTTTTATCTGTTTTTATCTAAAGATCCTGCCACAATACACCTCATCAGACACTGTTTATGTCCCGGAAAGGGTGTGAGGTCAGTGGTGAGGGAGAGCCAGTTCTCTTCCTGGTAGTCAGAGGAGTGCAGTGGCACAGGAGAAAAGAAGGGAAAGAACAGGGTTCCAGTACTGAGATCCTTTTGTATGTTACATATGAGAGTCCATTCTGTGGCCTCTTAGAATTGTTGGCATGCCACAAGTGCTGCTGTATTTCTCTTGCAACGTGGACACACAACTCCCACATGAGAAACTCTCTTGGTCCCACTGGAACCAGTAACCAAAGTCTCAGAACTGGCTTCATTAGATTTGGGGATTGAATTCCTTTTGAGGTGACATTTGTGTAAAACTGTGACAGTTTTCCGACCATTATTTGCCCTTCTGAGGGCCAATTCAAACTCTTGGTTCAACTTAAAAATTCCCTCTTCCAAGGCTGGGGAATTCACTGCTGGCTGGGTGCTGTGGCACCAGGGAAAAGGGGTCCTGTGGCAAGAAGTGAGAGCAGCAACTTGTCTTTGTGCCAGGAGACACCCCAAGTGTCTCCCTTCCACATCCACCCTAGCCCAGTGGAGTCCTTCACAATAAAGTTTTGTCAAGTGCTCTGAAAGAACAAAGCAAACCAGAAGAGCAGTAACACTAGTGAGGACTTCCCCTGTAGTGCTGACACAGCTGCTGAAGTGCTTAAGTGGCAGCAGGCTCAGACCCAAGGTCATGTCTGCAGGTACTCTGGGGAGAAAGGGATGGGAGATGCTGAACAATAGCTGAGCCCAGGCCGGGAGGGAAAGAGCTTTAACGAGTTTCTTTGCAATGAAAGAAAAAGCCTCCCGAGCCCATCATGGCCAGTCCATTGTGTGGCTGGTCAGCATTCCAGCTCTGTTCATCTTGGATCACAACACAATGTGTTATTTTGCTTATTTGTACTCCAGTGCAGGAATTAATCATCCCTTTCCACCTTCTCTTGCTTGGCATTTGATGGAGAGGGAGGCATGAGTGACCCCTGCATTGCTGCTGCTCCTTGTGCTGATGTTTGCTAATTCCCTGTCTTTCTTCCGTGGTTCTTCACCAAAGATTTGCAGCACCTCGAAGGGCTGTTTCAGCCCCTCTGCGGGGACAGAGGAGAGTGCCGGGGCTGTCCCTCCCTGCTTATTTCTCTTTCCTTTACTCAGACCACGGAATCCCGAGTGAACTTTGTGATCGTGAGGCAGACGGGGGTGCAGCTGCCCGAGGCAGCCGAGGATGGCAGCACCTCCCACAGCAGCAGCAGCGGCAGCGGCAGCAGCAGCGGGGGCAGCCCCGTGCAGCACCGCAGGCGCCTGGACCAGAGGCACTACCGCCGCAAATCCAGCTACCACAAGGTCAGCCTGGTGTTCTGCCTCCTGTAGGTGCACTCTGTTTGCTCTGCAGGGCTCATCTCTCACAGGAGCCTGAGCAGCAGCTCCATTTCTGCTGGAGCTGTTGAAAAGCAGCAGCTTTGTGGCTTTTGGTGTCGGGCAATCAGTTTGGCATCCACTGGGAAATATCATTTGAGGGGGAAAAGGTGTCAACATTTCTTCAAGTGTCTCTAATGCTGATGCAGAAGCGGTGTTTAATCCTTTCTTTCTGGAAAGGGTGATGAGGAATTTACCACCCATGACATGCTTGGGACTTGCATCTCCTCACCCAACAAACCCCACGTGTTCAGGGTGTTGCAGTGACCCCCCAATGACCCCAGGTGCTCCTGGGACTGCAGAGTGTGCCTGCATCTCTGTGTGTGTCACAAGGAGCACCAGAGGAGAGTCACCAGTGTGTGCACCAAGGCAGAGTTACCCTGTGTTTAGAACTTCCAGCTGGTGAGATAACTCCCTGCTCCTGCTTAGACTTGTGTGTTAAATGGCCCTGAGTTCAGCAAGCAGCTGTCCTCCTTGGAGGGTAGTTCCTTGCTTTGAATCCTGAAGTGACACTTCCATACTGCTCACGCAGTGTGTGCTCTCCCTGCACCCTAAACACTTAGTCAGAGCTTTTTGCTTGATATGAATGGCCTTGAAATGAGTTCAAGGCTTGTTCCTCAGTGCAAAATTATCCTCAGAGGGAGCATCTCTACAGCAAAATGATCGTGGGCTCTTTGGGACAGCACTGCCTCAGTGCTGGGAGCTCACCTGGGGAACAAGTCTCTGTACTTCCACCCAGAGCAAGGACATGGGGAGGTGACTTTGCCATCCAGCAACACTGCTGGAACATTCTGGATAAAAGATACAAGATGTTCCGTGGTTGTCTCCCAGGTCTGGGTTCTTGTGTTCCTGGCATTATTGAAGCTGCATCTTGTACTGTCATTCCTTTGCAGGATGTATCTCATGGATATTTAAGCCATGAAAAGACAGTTGCAATCAAAAAGGAACCAAAGGAATCTTTAGGAATAACAATTGGAGGTGGAAGGGATAACAAAAACAGGCTCCCTATATATGTGACAAGTGTGCAGCCCATCGGGTGCCTCTTCAGGGATGGCAGAATCAAGAGAGGTAAGGAGGCTCTGGGACCCTGTATCCTTCTGGAAAGGGGAGGGGTTTCCAGTGGGAATTGGGACACTAAAGTGACGCTGGAACTAGGATTTCACATGGCACCTTGAGGCCAAAATGGGCTTCGTAGCAAAAGATCTGTAATAGCCCTTCTGATTTCATCAACAGGAGATATCCTTTTGAGCATAAATGGCATTGATTTGACTCGTCTGAACTACTATGAAGCTGTCTCAGCACTGAAATCTAATGCAGCTTCCCACTCAGTCACACTGAAAGCCTTGGAAATCCTTGCTGTGAACTCCACAGAGCCACCCCTGGACATGAAGGAGCAGACATTCAGCTCGTCCCCCCTCTGGATCACGTGGCTGGGGTTGCCCGGGTACGTTTGGGCACTGACTGGGGAGCACAGGCCTGACTTCCACTCAAACACTGGAAAGGAATTGCTTGGGTGACTAACTGGGAGGCATTACTGGCATTCCCATTGAGCTGTAAGGCAGTGCAAAGCCTTCTTTTGCCAATGAGATCACAGGGTAATGAATGCATAAGAAACTTCCACTGCCTTTTGTGGTGTGTCCCATCATTGCCCCACTCCTGTTGGACAGTAACCGTGTTTTGGAAGCTCCTGAAAGCCCTTTTTTCAAAGAGAAATAGTCAGGGTTAGATTAGTCCCTGCTAAAACATTAACTGAAATCTCTCTGTGGCTCTTTCTGGATCACCTCACACAGTCCAACAGACACTGAGCTGTTTGGTAGTTTCTAATCTGATCATCTCACTTAGGGGCAGACATTCTTTCAGTCTGTTCTTCTTGGCTCTTGTCATTGTGTCATCCTTAGCACGAAGCAGGAACGATTCTGGATAGCTGAGTTTTCCTGCTGCAAGGCTTTGGAGCACAGGTTTCAGCAGCAGCAGGGGATGTCCCAGGTGACAGCACTGGGGCTCTGAAAGCTTGGATTTCTCTCCTTCCTGCAGAGGTGAAATCCTGGTTTGCTCACTTTTGCAGCTGAGCTGTGGAAGGCAGAGCCTGTTGTCATCCTGGCTGGCTGGAGGAGGATGCTGCACGTGGATCAGTAAAGGCAAACCCCGCTGTGGGAAGCCTGGATTATTTACAGCCTTGTTTCTTGAGGCACCTGTAGGAAGGAACACTAACAAAGGCTCTGTTGTGTTAGCCCTGTGTTACTTAGCAGCCTGTGAATACTGACCAGACCAGCCCAAGGAAGGGCCTTTGTGTCTCCAGTGACTGTAACTTGGCCCCTGCTCAGCACCTTCCTCCCAGTTTCCTCTGCTCTCCCAGGAACTGGCCTGTCTGTTCTGGGCAGGTCTGGGAGGAACTAGCCCTGAGCTGAGCCCAAACCCTCAGCTGCTGCTTGCTGTTTGTTCCTCCTGGCTGCTCCTGCAGCACTGCAGAGAGGCAAAACCTGGCTGCACCTCTCCCTCTCTTCCTTTTGCCCAGTTTATTTGGGTGTCAGGTGATTTGCAGCTTCACCACACGTTCTGCTGCAAGGACTGGAGTGCACTCTCTGCTCATGGGTCACCTGCCCTCATTTCCAGGCTCTCCTGATGTTATCTGCCATTGAATGCACTGCTTGAAATTGTTTTGCTGCTGCTCTTAATGTTGCCCCCCCTTTGTTTGCTGTAACTGTACCTGGAGCAGGGATTTCAGGTGCCCTTTCTGCTCTTCACTTCCTTTTACTCAGCCCGAATTCCAGCACTGGGATTCATTTGCAGTTCTGGGTGTGAGGGTTGTTAGGAGGCACACAGCTATTAACACAGAGGTTATTTCACTTCAGGATCTCACAAAATCTGCCTCCTTGTTTCCAGCAACGAAAAGGGCTGTAATTCCTGGATGTCCTCACTCCTTTTGCCATCTGCTCACAGTAAGGCCTGGTAGGAACTAGCTGGTCACCCACAGACACCCTTGGAAATGCTCAGGGTGCCTCTGCCTGGCACTTCAGTTTGCTCAGGGAGGTGCTGCTGAAGTGAGGATCCCTCCAGTGCCTCCCTCACTGTTGTGGCTCACACTGCAGACATGTCCTGACCACCCAAACTGGATTTCCTTTGGGCAGGACTAACCCTTCAGTGCTGCAGAGGAGGCCCATTGCAGCCTGGCCCAAACAGAGCCTGTGTGTCCCACCCTGGCTCTGCACTGGAGAAACCCCCTGAAACGTGCCCAAACCAGCCCAGTGTCCTCAGCACTGGGATCTGCTCCTTTGGGCTGCCCTGCTGAAGTAGCCACGGCCTCCTTGTGCCAGAACATTCTGCAGTGCAGAGTGAGAGTGTAAAGCTTATTGCATGGGCAGTGTTGGTTTTGCTCAGCTTTTTCCTCACTTATTCCTCTGATCCAGTAGAAATACCCCTTTCTTTTTTAGAGGAATGTATTTCTTCCTAGTTGGAACCCAAACTAGGGAAGTTAATGTGGTTGCTGCAGCGCTTGAGCCCACAGTGCTTAACTCAGGCCTTGATTCCTTATCTGTGGCTCCTGTTTGTGTCAAAGGCTGTCCCCAGGGCACAGCTGGTGATGTGCTGCTGCAGCCCATCCTGCACTACCTGCCTTATGTGCCAGTGGCTCTGGGATTTAGGAAGGAGAGGGAGGACAGCCCTGTGCCCTCCCTGGGGCCCCGGGGAACAGCTCCTTGGCTCTACTGAACCAGGGGCTTGTAATGCAAATCCGCTGTCCTTGTAAACTCGCTGCCCTCCACCCTTTGCTTTGCTTTAACCGGTGGCAGGGAGTGCTTCGAGGTCATTGTTTGCTACCCCTTGTTGCTGCTGCGAGGTCGTCATTGGCTCTGTGCACGTCCCAGAGGGAGCACAGAAACTCTGAGTTCTTCACGGTGTTCTGTTAAAGCCATACCAGCCATGGGCAGTATAAAACACCCTCTCAAATACTGCTTTGGAGGGGTCTGTGTCCTCATTCCTTGCACACTGAAGGTACAAGAAATCACATCAATCACAGCTTGATGTCTCTCTTCCCTGTAAAACCTTTGCCTCTTGCAAACAGTTGCCGTGCCCAGCGTGGCTTGTGGGTGATTCTCGGGGCTGTGAGAGGAGTTTTCCTCCTGCCCCCTTCCCTGGGCTTTATCTAGGCCAGACCCCAGGAAGTGTGAGCTCTTCCCCCAGCACCAGGGCCCTGCTGGAGCTGCACACCCAAACCCCCAAAGGGTGAGGCAGTGCCAGTCGAGCAGCAGGCTTGGCACAGTAACACTTGCACCTCGACCTTCCCCAAAGTCTTGAAGTCTTTTCCCCCAGTCATTTTGCCTAATACTAAACGAACGTTCCTCTTCCTAAAACCCCTTTTTTGGTCCTGAAAACTGATTTCTGGCAAGCTCTCTTTCCCAGCCTGTGGGGGACTGTCTGATGGCTTTATTGGTGTTCTGTGCACTTGCTCCTCTTGCTCTCGGGGCTGTTTGTTTGCACGAGCTGCCTCCGAGGTGTGCCATAGCTGTGCTTTTGTACTCGGGTGGTACCCGTGGAAGAAACCCACGCAGGGATCAGTGAGCTCGGGCTGCATCTCCTCGCGTTCACGCGTGAGAAACTCCTACCAAAGTAAACAGTTTGAAGTAGATAATTGGATCTTTCTGCCGGTGAGAAGTTAACTGAGAAGGCTTTTGAAATCTGAAACTCCTTTGCAAACGGCTCAAGCGAAGCCCTTAAGGCAAAAACGTCTTAGGAAAAGTTTAGCTGCTGGAATAGCTCGGCGGGGTGATGAGCAGCACTTTCACACAGGGCCAGGGCACACCTTCCTTCCCCTTTCCCCTTCCCCCTTTCCTATCCCCATCCCCTTCCCCGCCGCCCGGCCCGCTTTGTGTCTCTGGAGCCCCGGGTGCTGTTCAGCACCCCCGTATCGCACTCCCCAGGCACTGCAGCGTTCCCGACAGGCCGGCACCCAAAACCTGCCCGTGAGGTCGCAGCAGGGAGTGCACGGAGCCCTCTGGATCTCACAGGCCGGGGAGAGGCTGCTGTGGCTGCCGTGTTTGCTCTGCCGCAGCTGCTCAATGGCTGCGTTGTACGGCCCGCAGTTACCGATGGGCTGCAAAAGCTCAGCCCCGGTAATTGCATGGGTGTAGCTGCTGCTCACAACGAACCTGGCTTTGTCACCGGTACTGCGGGTGTTCGTTAGCAGAATTCATGAAGTTATTCACGAGCCTTCCAGGTCACAAACCCCTTCGGAGAATGGTAATTTCCTGCTAACTCTTAAATGCTGACAACACTGAGAAAAGATTGCTAAGGGTCTCTCAGGGTGAGATTTGAGAATGGGCCCTGCCAAGGGGTGTCTCGAATCCTGAGTTACAGAGCTGTGCTTTCCCCGAGGGAAAACACATCTCTGGTGAGGCATTTTCCCTGGAAGGCTCTCATCAGCTCTCTCTGGTTTTCACACAGCTACCTGCACTACTGTCAAGATATTGTCCTTAGCAAAGGCAACCTGGAGAGCTGGGGCTTCAGCATCGTGGGAGGCTTTGAGGAGAGCAAAGGAAACCAGCCCTTCTTCATCAAAACCATCGTGCCAGGGACTCCTGCCTTCCGGGACAGGAAACTCAAGTAGGTGTGAACGACCCCGGGGGCCTCGGGCATCACAAACACAACAGGCCGGGTGTTGCAGGGGCTCCCTTTGCCCCCTGGCCCAGCCCAGCTCCCACTCCGGCGCTTCCACCCTCGTCCCTGCAGTCAGTACTGTGGCCAAGCTTGTAACAAACTACCTCCTGTGTGAAGGAGCTTTGGGTTCTCCGTAAAGGTGCAATGGAAAGGGATTAACAGTTCGGTTTTAAAGGGCTGTAAAGGTCTTAATTGAGTAATCAGGGAAAAGTAGAAAGGGGATGTTTGAGATGAATCTTGGAGGTTCTAGAATATAAAATCTCTTGGAACAGGAGGAGTATCCCAATGGACGCAGCAAAAGCCTTCCTGTGCAGGAAGCAATGGGAGCTTTGGGGACGTGTTTGTGAGTGACAAAGCACAGAGGGGAGCAGTGGAGCTGCAGGGCCCCGGGGGAACCAGGAGCTGGCTCCTCAGCAGGCTGCCAGGGCACGACTGGAAAAGCCAGGCTGCTGCCTTTGCAGGGGATGTGGTTTGGGTGGCGGGAGCTGGGCTGGGCTCCCTGGAGATCCCAGCCTGGGATGTGCTGGGAGGACTGGGAGCAGCTGGGCTCCTGCTGGAGTGCCAGGACAGGGATGTGCCCTCCCCATCGGGCACAGGCTGAGGTGGCTCCAGCACCTCCCCAGCCCTGGGGAAGGGCTCGCTGTGCCCCAGATCACACAGGAGCCTCCGAGCCCTGCTGTCCTGAGCTGCACAGGGACAGGGGGCTCCAGCCTGCAGGGCACTTCCCCGGGGCCTGAGCCTGACCTGCAGGCCTGCCCGTGGGCAGCAGGGTGCAAGAGCACAGATTTGCTTCCTGCAGCTCCTCCCTCCGCTGTCCCTGCTCTGGTGGTGCTCCTATCACCCCGACAGTGTGCTCCCTTTCCCTTGCCCTGTGACTCCCAGCTCAAAAAGCTGCTCCAAGGAGGAGGGGATGAGCGTGGGGGGTGCAGTTAATGGTTCTCAGCCTGCTCAGCGTGTCCCCTGTGCCCTGCCAGGTGTGGGGACGAGATCGTGGCAGTGAACGGAGTCCCGGCCATGGGAATGAGCAACTCGGAGCTGATCCCCATGCTGAAGGAGCAGCGCAACAAGGTGACACTGACCGTGGTGTCGTGGCCAGGGAGCCTCGTGTGACAGCCCAGAGCCAGCAGCACCCGAGGGCTCAGCTACCAGCTGCCCCCACACGGGGCAGGCAGGCCCAGGGACTGCTCCACCCCTCCTGCCACGGGAGGCTCTTTGCTTCCTTTGGGTGGAAAACATTCTACTGTGCTGAGGCTGCCAACAAACCTGGCTGCTGAACTCGCAGGGAGAGTCAATCCCACAGCTGTTGGAGCTCCCCAGGCTCACTGAAGCTCTTTAGGTTGGTGGTGCAGAGAAAGCTCTTCCCAGTGTTTCTCCACAACCTGCCTTTGAGGCTGTTGGGGCAATTGCCTTGATTTTTAGGACTCCTCTTTCCATTTTGTATTTTGATCAGGTTAAAACGGTGGCTTTTAGAAGCTGCTAATAAATCTGTAAGGACAGGGCCCCAGCACTGATATTTTTAGGTCAAAACATTAAAATAACCAGTGGTAACTCGGAGCTGAAGAGCTGCTGGGTCAGGGTGGTGGAGCTGTACAAAGGCCCTGTCACAACTCCTCGTGTAGGACCCTGCCAAATACACTGATTTGTACCAAAGGGACAATTTAAACTGCTCAAAGAACCACTGTGCAAGGGAGCAGCAAAAGTGGTTTCACTGAAACCTGACGTTGCAAAGTGTGACTAACAGAGGGCAAAGCAAGGTTCACAACCAAGTTTGCCTGGGTTTATGACTTGGTAAACCCAGCTTTTCCCACAGAAGGCAGGTGATGAAGGGAACAGCCTTGTAAGAAGACACCTCTGTCCCAGCATGCTGGCTGTCTGTCTTTTATCAGTTCCCCAGCCATCAGCAGAGTTAAGGCAGGGGGAGGAGCTCCTGCAGTGCCAGGCAGGTGAGATTTGCTCCTGCAGTTCTGTTCCTGTCCCTCCTGCAGCTGCAGCCCAATATCACCTCAATGTCACTGCAGCAGGGGGAGCTCCAAGGGGCAGAAAGAAGTGCCCTCCAGGCCAGGGTGCCCAGGCTGGCTCCAGTTCAGAGCCCAGCACAGGGCAAACACACAACTGCAGAGCTGGAGCCGAGGCAGGGGCTCTGACCTGTGACTCCCTGCAACATTCCTACTTCCAGACTCCCCGGGAAGCAATTCCCTCCTTTTCAGCAGGTGCTCAAGGAGCAGGAGAAACGACAGGTCTCTCTCAAACCAGGGTGCACCGAGAGATCTTTCCTCTTGTGCTGCCTCTGCTGCACCTTTTACAGGACCAGCTTTGTCAGAATCAAAGGAGTCTCCCCCTGTAGAAATGCTGCCTGGAGTGGAACAACTGTGGAATGCCCTGCAGTGAGCTGGCAGGTGAGAGCCAGGCCTGGCTGAGGCAGCGCTGCTGGCCCTGCCCTGCCCACACACACACTGACTGCTCCCTGGGGCTGGGAGCTCCGGGCAGGGACAGCAGGGCACAGTCTGGGACCCAGCCCCAGAACAGCCCTTGGGCACTGTGGCAGCACAGCCCTGGCCTCCTGGGCCTCTTGTCCCTCCTGCTGCTGAGAGCAAAGCCCTCCACCCAGGAGAGCTGCCCACGGAGCTCTGCTCTCACCCAAGGAGCAGAAGAACCTGGAGCAACGTTTTGTCTCTTTCCAATCAACGTGCAGAATCTGTGCCTGGTGTGGAACAGTAAATATTGACGCAGAGAGAGGGCCGTTCCTCCTGCCTGCCCCAGAGGGGAGAGCTGGGCAGTGCGAGGGAGGGAGGGGGAGGCTGCAGAAAGATCTTTACTGTTCCTCCATCTCCTTCCAAGGTGCCTTCAACTTCACCAAAATGTCCTCGTAATTTAAATTTTGTTTCCAAAATCAGCTTGTTAATAGATGTTGACTTTGTTTTGATGCCTTTATAAATTATTGTAATATTGCTGAAAAATACATACTGTAGGTGTGGTTTTTCACTTTTCTTTCCAGTCTATTACTTGATGCCCCCTGAATAGGTGACCTCAACAAGGCACTGCTCCAAGGAAGTGGCTCTGTGAGGCAGGAAATGGTGTAATTGTCTTCTGCTTCTCCCAGGAAAGGAGCTGGACTATCCTGGAATACACTGGGGCTGGGAAAAACCCCTGACCAACAGTAACCCCACAGCCAGCACCACTGAACCTGCAGCAGCTTCCTGCTGCAAGGAAAGATTATTTCCAACACCCCACCTTTGCATTTCCCTGACCTTAGAGGCAAACATTTGACCTCTATTTGTATTTAACTACAAGAAAATCCTTTAGAACTACTTGCCTTCAATCCCCAGCTGCTCCTGGCAGCACAAGCCTGCTCCCATCAGTGAAGGGTTAAATGGGCCCAGCTTCTTCAAGCAGCACAGGAGGAAGCTGAGCCATGGCCCATCCATGCAGGATTCTCCATCCCCTCTCCCTGGTGCAGAGGGATGCAGACAGGCTGTGATCCCCATTAATTATGTCATTTACAGTAGAGTGGCTTCTGTCACCTCCACCAACAGAGCAAGGGACGAGGGCACTGGAACAGCTCTGTCCATGGACACCTGGGCATGCAAAGCTGGAAAACGTGGCCCTGGCTGGGGCCAAACCCCACTTCCCTTGGGGGTAACTCCTCCAGGGCCAGCCCTTTCTGAGCCAGGGCAGGCAGTGCCAGCTGGGAGCAGGCTGGGGGCACTGCCTGGCCCCCTTTGGCACTGCACTGGCTGCCCCAGCAAGTCCAGAGCTCAGTGCTGGGAAAACCAATCCCATTTCACAAGTGCCAGACCCAGGCTCGTTGTGGAGGCTCCCCTATGGCACTGCCCTCCCCAGGGAGCCCGTGCTCTGGCAGAGGAGGGGGGGCACATCTGGTGGGGTGATGCCAGGGGGCACAGACCAAGCACTCCTCACTCCTCCTGCCCAGGCTGGGTTTGATGTCTCCTCTGCCCAGGCCACACCAGTGCCATGGCCTGGCTCAGGGTGGGGGTTGGAGCTCAGAGATCTCTTCCAGCCTAAGTGATTCTGTACCTGGAGAGAACCAAGATCACCCCAAACCTGCTGAAAGCTACTGGGCACCCCCTGCCCTGCCCAGAAGGTGCCAGGAGGATTCCCCTCGCTCCCCCACAGTGCCAGGAGCTGCCACTCCCTGGCAGGGTTATCCCCTATCCCTCCTCTGCTGCCCAGCAGAGACTCCACATCCCTACATGGTGGGGCTCTGCCGTGGCTGCAGAGGGGGAACAGCTCCAGCCTCATCCCAGGCCCTGCCCCTGGGTCAGGGCACACACATTTCCCATGCTCTCAAAGCACATTTTCAAAAACCTCCATAAAAACCAAACCCCAAGAGAGCCCCCAGTTCCAATCCTTGTCCCCCCAGCACTCATCACTGCACTGTGCCAGGGCAGAACCCCTTCCCAGAGGGCTGCCCTGGCTCAGATCTCAGCCCAGACACTTCACAGGACACTCAGACTCGCAAGATTACAATACCAAAAAATATGTAACATTTCAGAACCATATTATTTTAGGACAAACATTTAAGACAGTTTTAAATAACAAGTCAAAGAAAAATGAGACACTGGTGGACTCACACAAACAGAAGGGCAGGATCCTAAGAACCAGATGGCCCCAAACCCCTTAAAATTATCCCCCCTGTTCTTCCCACCCAGAACCATCTGTGTTGCCCCTCTCCCCAGGCAATACTAAGTCCAAAGAAACTTTGGAATTCGACTAAATTTATTTTGGGATCTAGGGGGAAGGAATGCATCGGACAGGAGTGTTGGTGACACCCAAACAGAAACACCAACCCCAGGAGGGCAAACTGCTGGGGCTTGGGGTTCTCTCCTGCACTGGGTTATTCAGCTCAACTCAGTAAAAAAACCAGGAAATCAAAGAGGTCAGTCCAAAGTAATTGCAGAGAAACTCGTGCTCCTGCTGGGGGTGCTCACTGATTCCCACCAGGGCTGTAACACACAACAGAACTGCCTTTGCAGGGGGTGCCAGAGCGAGTTCTGGGGTCTCTGCCCGGCGTGTGAACACCCCCTCAGTGCTGGGCAGGGCAGCACCCGTGCCCAGCAGGCACAGCAGACCCTGCAGCTGCTCCTGCCCCCCTGGCCACGGAGAAACCAGAAGCTCTTGCTGTAGCTATAAAGGAATTTATCTGGGGACGAGAGTCCCCACTACGGGACACCAGGCTCTAAGCTGGCTCTCAGGATCTAAGTCACACTGTTCTTTGGACAATAAAGTTCAAGTCACACTTACTGTCCTATTCAAAAAGGAATGATGATGACAAAAAAGCCCCACGAACTATGACCTAATTGTGTTAGTGTCAGCTGAAGCCATCTTCCATCAGAAACCATAGGATCTGATACCCCAAAGTCCTCCCTAGGGATGTGCATGAGTAGAGTAGCTCAGTGCTTTGTAACTAGTACTGCTGTATTGTCTTGTATCAAAACCAAACCCAACCAAAGGGGGAAGTTGAAGGGCACGTGCAGCCTCAGCTCCCCCAGCCCCGTGCCGTGTGTCACGGCTCCCAGGCGGCCTCTTCCCTCGCAAAAAGTAAAAAACAATAATAAAAAAGAAAAAAACCACCCCCCCCCAACATCACCAGAGCCAGGCTGGCTGTGCAGGAGCAGCTCCCTGGTGTCCTGCTCACTCCTTGGTGTCCTGCTCCTCGCCCTCCTGCGCCCCATCCTCGCTGGCCTCCTTCTCCTCTTTGCTCCGCTTGTTCTTTTTGTGCTTGTGGCGCCGGTGACTCTCGCCCTCCTCGCTCTCGTGCTGCTTCCTGTGGGAACAGAGGGCACGGGTGGCACCGGGGCTGTGCCAGCACAGCACACACCCACTGGGACACTCTGACCCCTCGGGCGGTGCCAACACCACTCGTGCCATCAGCACGGCCTGGCAGGCTCTGCCACAGCCACTGAGGGCAACAATCCCCGTCCTTCCACTGCAAAGGGAGCTCCAGCAGTACAGAGGCTGCTCAGAGGAGGAGCCCTAAAGCCCAGAGGTGTCTGAAACTTCCACTCCTCTGAACACCCAGGGAAATCCCTGGAGGAGAGGCAAGAAAGGGATCAATGGAGCGGGAGAAATGTGGGTTTCCCACTGGGCGGCAGATCCTGTTTCTAGTTCTGCTTACTCACACATGACCTGGCTCTTCACTGGCTCTGTGCTCCAGAGCTCCTCTATCTCCTCACCCCGTTTTCCAGAGGCAGGTGGATAGCTGGGAATGGTTACACAGCATTTCTGTGATGGGGGAGAAGCCCCAGGCACAGGGAGCTCTGACAGGGCTGTGCCCCACAGCCCAGGGCCTGGGAGCAGCTCTGCCCCCCTCAGGGAAAGGGGGAAGGTGGCAGCTCTGCCTGGCCCCTCCTGGGGGGAGATTTGCTGCTGCTTCTCCACCACAGGGTTATTTCTCCTCACAGGCTGAAAACCAGGGGAGCTCCCAAGAGCTGAGCAGGGTGTGAAGGTGGCAGAGCTAAAATACAGCTCAGAGTACAAGGAAAGGCAGCTCAGTGTCCCAGTGCAGGCACAGCTCCACGAGTGGGGACAGTGCCAGGTTAGAGACATCCTTAGCACAGCTGGAGTGCCAGTTCTGGGCTGGCTGGACCTGGCTGAAAAGCTCCTGGCTTCAAGTTAACTTTCTGACTGGTTTAATGAATGGTTTCACAGTCATTAAAGGGGAAAAAAAAGGAAAAATCAACACCTTGAGCCACCTCGTGGCCAGTGTGTCAGTGGTTTGTGCTGCAACAGTGTGACTGGCCTTTAATACTGGACCCAGCGTCGGTGATTTCCTTCACAGTGGGCAGTTTGCAGGGAGCTGGGAACTGCAACAAAGCCCTTTGATGTGCCTGCAGCTGCCTCAGATCTCAGAGTGCCTGCAGCAGGGACTCCAGCATGCTCCACGGGGCCTTAAACACAGTGTTCCTCCTTTCCTTTAGCTCACAAACACTGCTCATGTGCTGTGCCTTAGGGAGCAGAGGAGAAGTGCCCTGGTTCCCACCTTGTGCACCAGCCTGGATCTGCACACAGAGCAGATCTGCTCCTGCTCTGGTGAATTCCACCCTGTTCACAGAGTCCCAGAATGGTTTAGGTTGGAAGGGACCCTTAAGATC
>JAWWTY010000138.1:18300604-18319535 GCA_035222235.1 Margarornis squamiger
TCTGCTCCTGCTCTGGTGAATTCCACCCTGTTCACAGAGTCCCAGAATGGTTTAGGTTGGAAGGGACCCTTAAGATCAGCAAGTCCCAACCCCCCTGCCCCAGGCAGGGATTCCTACAGGAGCAGGAAGCTGAGAGAGCTCCCCTCAAGCCACTGGCTTGTTCATCTGGTACCAGCTCAGCTTCCATTTGTTCTGTATTCAGTTTCGATTATGGTCCTGGCCTTTCTTCCCAGCCCTTCAGCCTTCCTTGAAAACTTACTCATCTCCTTAAGGATGAGAACAGCCTTTTAACTCCAGTCACTGTGCAGGTTTCTGTGATACCAATTTCAAAATAAGGGTCGTTACCCACGGAGCTGACAGGAATTTCATCTAAAACAAGGAAGGAAGTTGAAGCACCAGGACAAAAGAGCAAGACCAAGTCTGCTCAAGTCACTCCTGGGATGTAAATGACACAGGACCCGGGCACAGACCCTGCCTCAGCCCAGGGAGCAGAGCTGCTGCTTTGCTGGAACAACGTTCTCACAGGAAGATCACCTCTTGCCTACACATCTTCTGCAGAAAAACTGGGATTTCAGGACATCCTGCCCTGTCCCAGGAGTGTTTCACCACCCTCCCTGTCAGCCCTGGGCACACAGCTCAGAGCAGGAGCTCCTGACCTCCTGCTCCAGAGGCACTGTCAGCCTGCAGAGAGCTCTGCCCTCCTGCACAAGAGCAACGGGACCCAAAGCTGATGCTCCTCTCGTGCTTCTGCACTTCCCTCTGCGTGCACCTCTGCCAAGGGTGGGAGCTGCAGTGCCCTGGTGGCATCTGAGCACAGGCTGCCCCTCCTCCCTCCACCACTGCTGCCCTCCTGAGACCTCCCCAGCACCGAGGGCCCCTCTCCTGCCATGCCACAGATCTTTCCTCCTGCCCAGGTACCTGCCCAAGGTGCCTTCCCTCGCCTGGGCATCACCAGCTCACAGGGAGCCCGGAGGACCCAGGGGGCCGGTTCACCCCAGGACACCAAGCCCCACAGCCTGTTCCCGTGCCATGCCGTGCCGTGCCGTTCCTTACCGCCGGGAGGATTTGTGCTTGGAGCTCTCCTCCTTGTCGCGGTGCCGGCGTTCGCGGTGCCGGTCCTCGCGTTCGCGGCTGCGGTCGCGGCTCCGCCGATAGTCGCGCTCGAAGTCGTAGCTGCGCTCGCGGCTGTAGTAGCGGTACCGCTCGTCGTCACTGGGGGGACAGAGGGCGAGGGAGGCGCAGGAACCGCCGAGCCACAGCGCTGCGAGCCCACCGACAAAACCCGCCAGCCCCGGGGATGCTCCTGAGAAAGCCCCAGCTGGGTCCTCCCATCACTCTGCCTCCCCCGGGGATACTCCTGAGAAAGCCCCAACTGGGTCCTCCCATCACTCTGCCACCCCCGGGGATGCTCCTGAGAAAGCCCCAGCAGGGTCCTCCCATCACTCTGCCTCCCCCAGGGCTGGGTTTTCCCTCACCACGCCGACAGCCCAGAAAACACGGAACTCTTCTATATGAATTGCACCAAGGGGCTGTTTTCTTCCCCGTGAGCTCAGCTGATGTGGTGCTTCTGTCCACTCAAAGCATCTCACTCAATCCCCACACAGGGGTGGGCACGAGGTACCCCAAATTCGGATCCATCCCACGCCCCCCGCCCTCTGCACCCTCCACACAGTCCCTGTGCAGCTTCTGGAAGCCTAAACCTGAAGGGTTAACCTGAAGTCCCTTTTGTATGAAGCAACATTCAGACTCTGACACTGTCCTGACACTCCTGGGAACAAGCTGGACAAACAAAGGTCCAAGATCAGCCATCTGGGAGTGCTCCCAAGGACTGCTCCGAGCACAGCCACCCACCCTGCAGTGACAGGCACCATCCCAGCTCCAGAGAGCTCCTCAGCACCCAGAAATGCCAACAATGTGCTCAGGAGTGCTGATCCCAGGCCTGGGCTGCCCAAGGACCTGCTCAGGGAATGGGGGAGTCTGAGCTCTTCCAACTTCAGCAAGATTGGCATCTGTTCTGTTCCTCCCTCTCACACCCCCAGTGACCACAAGCTTGTAAATTAAAACCAAAAAAAAAGGGGAGGGGGGGACTCAAGAACAGGCTGGCCTGTTTGCTCCCTCCCCAGGCCAGGAATGCACATTCTGAGCATGGTTTGAATGATTATTGGCATTTCTGAGCCTGCAAAGCCCCAGCCTGCACCCCAGCTTTCCACACCAACACGGGCAGGCTCCAAGCTCCTCTCCCTCCCCAGTGCTCCCAGCTCTGCTGTCACCCCAGGTCACAGCAGGTCCCACCACGGTGGCCTCCCGTGGTGTGGCACTCCCTGCCCCGAGAGCCTCCCCAGGGGAGCAGGGCAGGGTGTCTGTCCTTTGATGTGACAGTGACATGCACCAGACAAGCAGCAGCAGCTCCTGCAGCCAGTGCTTCACCCTGAGCTGTGGAACAGTGAGTAAACACAGGGGCTACTTCATTTCCTGGCCTGGGGGGACAGCAAGAGGAACTGGTTCTGCTGCATTTAAACAAAGCCCCCCAAACCCAGACTCGGGACATCAGCCAGTGACACTGGCTCCTGGTCTGTCCCCCGGTCATTGATCCAAAGTCATTCTTCCCCGGACATTCCAGAAAATCCACCTGGTAGCAGTAGAATCCCCACCCCCGGCCACACCCCCTCGGTGCCCCGGGGCGCGGCCAGCGCTGCCCGGTGGGAGCGCAAGGGGCAGCACTCACTTGTTGTATTCGCTGGTGGTCGGGGTGCGGTCTCGGTCCCGCTCCCGCTCCCGCTCCCGTTCCCGTTCCCTCTCTCGCTCCCTCTCCCGCCTGGAGCCCGAGTATTCCCAGTGGCTGCTGCTGGAGCTGCTCGTGCCTTTGTCCACCGTGGTCACCCAGGGCGTGTGGGACGTGGAGATGGGTGGGTAGCTGATGAAACCTGAATCTGCGGGAGAGCAGAATCCTCGCTCATCTGAAGCATCCACAGCATCCCCTCTGTCCCTCCCCGCCCAGGGATCCCCCCTGGCAGCACAGCGGGATCCAAGGAGACAATGGCCCAGCTTCCCCCATCCTCCCCCTGCACTCCCAGCACTTTGCAAAGAGCACAGCAACACCTTTCCCCGGGGCAGACCAAGCAGGGGCAGATGTTTTCAGGCAGTGCTGCACACCCCCTGTCAGCCCTGGGCTCTTGGTCACCTCTCACCAGGTACCTTCTGGTCTGAGGTGGCACCTGGGGAGGGCTGGTGGCACCAGCTGGTAATGAAGGATGTCACCTGGGGAGCCCAGAGCCACCTGCACTTCCCATCCAGATGCTGTTCTGCTCAGCTGCACCAGCAAGGCTGTATCCCAAAGCAGTGCCAGCTGCTGAGCAGCTGCACATCTGGCAGCACTGGGGGCTCCTGCTGCTCGGGAGGGACTGACACTGCCCACTCCTCCAACCCCCTCCTGCAGGGAGACACTGTGGAGCTGCCAGTGCTTCCCAGCACGGCCAGGAGAGGCTACTGGGAGTGCTGGTCACTGTGGAACTGGGAGAGAACATGGCCCTGCTGACAAGGCTGCACCAGGGAAGGAAATCCCAAATCCTGGCAGTGCCTCTCCCATTACAAAACCAAAGGAGATGGTGCCTGTAGGCAAGGGAGAGGGGGAAGTGGTCGACGAGGGATTCAAAAGCTCAGGGAGATGCCAAGCTGATAGTTGTGGATGGCTGTGGTTGTCCCTGAGGGTGGGGAAAAGGCAGGATGTGAGTGAGGGTGGCCACGTGTGCAGCAAACAGGCCCAGCAGGACAGTGCTGAGGCCCCTGGGGGAGCTCCCCTGGTGCTGGGGATCTGCACTGGGAACGCAGCACAGCCACAAAGCTGCAGCACCAGGGCTGCCCAACATCCAGCTCTCCAAGCACTGCACAGTGCAGTGAGGCTCAGTGTGTTCCTGGGGCCACAAGCAAGACCCCAAATTAAGGCAAACGTGATGTCTGTCAGCTCAGACACGCCCAGCCTGCCGAGCAGCAGTCGGTGTGTTCTGTGCAGAGCTCACCTGCAGAGTTGTAGCCAAAGGGAGGGGGCTGCCTGTTGTTGTAGCTGGCTGGCTGCCTTTGGGAGAGAAAAGGACGAGTTACTGACACCAGTGAGTGCCTGCAGGTCGGTCTGTCTGTGCTGCAAGTTCACCTTGCCTTTTCTGGAAGTCTGTGGAACAGCCTGCTGGGAAACCCCCCAGCACAAATGGGGGCAGGGGCTTTGCCCCAGCCTCCAAACCTGCCATAACCCCTCTGCCCGCCCTGGAAAAGCACCACTGCTCCCAAACCACCTGGAGAACCTTTACAGGAACAAAACATGCCAGCAGCTACTCTAGCTTTTGCCTACATTCCATGGACTCCTTCCTGTGCCATGACTGTGACAAACCCAGGCAAACACAGAGGATTCCTGATGGACTCTGTTCTCACCCCCATCCCAATCCAGGACCAGACCATGGCTCATGGCCCTGGTTTTTGACCCTTTCTCCTCCCTTCCTCACCCCTGGCTCAGCCCAGGTATGTCTTACCCATCCAAGGTTGGAATGAGGAGAGCTGGCGGCGGTGCCAGGGGCGGCGGGAACAACCCTAAACACAGAAGGGTCAGTGAGCACAGAGAGCTCCCAGCTGGCACAGGACAGCCCCCCTTCAGTGCTGGTTACACCTCGAGGCACTTACAGCACTCTAAACAAGGCCCTGTTTCACGTGGAATCCTTTTCCTTTAGGGTTGTATCTCCTCCCCAAATTCAAACCCTACGGCTGTGTTTGTTCTGGGGGGGTAGGGGAAGAAAACCAGGGAAAACTGCCTTGTTTTGGCTTCTAAATCTTAAGCATAAGGAGCCATCAAGGAGTAAAGATTAACCCTTATAGTCCTATGGAAGAAAAGTAGTGCTCAGGATGCAGACAGTACAGTGAAGGTTTTATGGGTGCACTGATTAAAATGAGTAACTTTGTCCCTTACACAGCACAGAACTCACTGTCAGCCTTCAATGGGCCTTAAGAGGGACATCTGGTCACAGCTATTGCTCCCAGGACTCTGCTATACCAGCAGCTGACTTTGTTTTCCATGGCCAAATTCCCAGGAGAAAAAGAAATATTAAATCTAAAGGAACTCAGCTCTGAATTAGGGGCTTCTTGACTTACACACAAGAATGGCCTGCTACACTTTTTCTTAGTTTTCAGCATCTCTGCAAAGGCTTCTGCTGGAAATGGCATTTGTTCTGCTCAGTGTCACACCCTCAATTCCTGTACAAAGCAATCCCAAGAACTAACAGTCTTAAATCTAACTAAGTAGCTTTGCCATGTCAAGTTCTCCATTTCACTTTCTAGAATGTCTTCAGAGACAGAACAGGACAGAATTAAGAAGCCCTAGAGATGATTATTTAGGCCCAGAATATAAGATAAGCAGCTTGAGCTCAATGCTGCATTGGAGTTTATCAGTCTTAAATGAACTGTGCTCTGAACTGGTCCCATCCTGTCTCATGTTACTGAGTGCAAACGCTCAGGTGGGGCCACCTGTTGTTCAGAATTGCTGCAGTTACTGAGAGCAAGGTAACACCTACCTGGAATGGGACCTGGAGGAGGCAGGCCTGTGGAAATAAGGCAGGAAAACAAGTGAGGACAACAGGCAAAGCGTGGCAATGCTGTGCCTCAAGCTAAGGCTCACAGCACACTTTGGAATAAACAGCAGATATTTGAGCAAGGAGAACAGCAGAAAAAGTGGTGCTATTAAGCAGGCACTGGCCCACAAAGTGTACCACCTTCCCAAATGATGATCTCTTTGATGTTACAATTCAAAGTGTTGCTGCTCCCCTGCACTGGAGAATTTCTAAGTGTCAACACGTGAACAACTGATTTGGGCTTCAGAACAGAGGAGAACCTGCTGCAGGCTCCATCCAGTGTGTCCACCCTGATTCTGCCAATCATTTTAATGGAGGGCAGTGGGAAAAGCTACCACAGCAAAGCCACCAGGAGAAGCAGCAGTGAGAACTGCAGCAGGACCCCTCCTCAGACAGGGTTACTGCATGGAGTGCTCCTGGTGCCTTCTCTGAAGCCTGGCAGCTGCTGCAGGACCAGAAGCCCAGAGTGTGGCCCCTTCACTTAAACCTGGCACTACTTAAGCCAGAAGCAACAGGGGCACTGACATGGCTCATGCTGGATCAAAAGATGCACAGACTTAGTGAGCAGTGAAGACAGAAATATGTGTCTTAGGCCATGGCCAATATATTGTAAATTTGCACAGAAAAATGACTCTTTACCCCTGGAAAGTGCTGCATATTTGGCCTTTTCCACTGCAAAGTTCTCTGTTCTCTCCACCATTTGCCTGGTGCTACAAACCCATTTATACTATTAGAGTTTGTGTTTAAAATGAAGCACTGCTCTGAGGTCTGCCCTGGACACCACACTCCTCCAGGAGCATAAGAATCACCCTGCAGTGGCAGCTGGACCAGTCAAATGCACAGAAACAAACAGAGAAAGGTACAAATCCAAAACTGAGAAGTTATTTGTTAGAGCTGCTGTTGCAGAATGGCCAATTCCAGCATCACCTTTGAAACCCTCGGAATCTGTAAGAGCCAGAGAGGATCCTGAGCTGAACAACCAGGAGAGCAAGAGGAACCCATTCTTTTACACTGATCAATAAAGCATCAGTAGCACTGAAAGGTTCTCTCAAGGAAACAAAGCCCAGAGTTGTTTTTGCCATTTGTTAAGTGTTCAAGGGCAGATGTTAAACAGGCTGAGGGAGACACCAAACAAAGCCTGGCCAGGCCTAAGGAGCTGCTCCTGCCTGACAGCACTTCACCATCAAACCTCTGGGTTGCTCCACGCCTGGGATGTCCCCAGCAGTGTTCCTGGGAGTGCCCACGTACCTGGAGGATGCAGGGGAGGTGGCACAGAGGTGACTGGAGGAGGAGGGTGCAGGAAGTGTGGAGGAGGAGGCCCGGCGAGCGGGGGAGGCGGCGGCCCCGCGGGTGGAGCGAACGGCTGCTGCTGAGGAGGCTGCTGGGGCTGGGAGGGCTGCTGGGGCTGCTGGGGGGGCTGTGGCTTACTCCCGTGGTCTCCAAGGACCTTAGAAGGCAGAGGAATGAGAAGAGAGCATTTTAATCCCGTTGCTCCTGCAGCAGGGACCTCACAGTGCTGGCAGGAAGGGAGCACACCACCAGAACAGGCCTGGGAACAGTGAGCAAAGTGCAGAGGCACCAGAGGGACCTGGAAATGCAGCTCTCGGTGCTTGCAAGGGCCAGCACCAACCACCAGTTCCCAGCAAATGCTTTCTCTTAGGCAAGCTCTTCCTGTTGGCAAAAATCTGGAAAACTGACCACTGAAACTAATAAACCAACCACAAAACCACGTGTAAAACAAAACCAAGGGTTGTACCCAGCAAGGCAAAGGTTCCATATTTGGCTTTTCTTGGCAAGCTAGAGGGGGCTGGTAGGAAGAAGGTGGTCAAGAGAAGAGCTTCTGGCAGATGGTCCTCCAACCCTGCTCAGGAGCCAACCAGAACATCATGGTCATACACTGGGCATGCAAACTCACAGCTGAGACCAGTTTTGCACCCCAGGCTTTCTTTCCTTACAGGGGACAAGATCCAGTAACACAGGCCCAGGCTCAGTGTGAAGTGAGGGCTGCACTGAATGATGCTGAGACTAAATGTTACTTCAAAGTAAAATGAAGCCCCAGCCCCAGGTGGAGATCCCACCCAGCACTGGAAGGTGAAGGGAACGATCCACAGAAGAGCTTCCCAGCTACACACCCCAAGAAATACTCTGGGAGAGCTGATGAGGAAAAGAACTCGGGCCTTGCCATTCCAAAGGGAAGATGAGTCTTTAAAGGACAAATCTGGCTCCTAGCAAGATCAAGCTTTTAACCCAGAAGTTAACTGGGGCTGCAGAAGGGAACGAGCCGTGCGTACACCTCTGATACATCACCTGCTGCTCTGCAGGCAGGGACTGGGCTGTGGGAGGAAGGAATGCACAGGCATTTATCTGCTCAGGGTTCACCAGAAGTGCAACAGAGCCAGAAATCTGCCAAGGCAGCACTCAACATTTACCTGGATGGGGTTCTCCTCCGAGGCGTGTTTATCTCGACGTCGTCCTTCCACCCTCCTGATGGTGCCTGCCTGGCCCCCGATCACATCAATGGTCCCACCCAGCTTCCTGGTACAAAGCAGATGCATCTTTTTAGGCTCAGACACAGCAGAAGGAGCAGTTTCCCCTTTTATTAGACAGACCTCTCCCATGCATGCTTTCCCAAGAGGGAAACACCTCCAGAGACAGCACTCAAATTGACAAGAGGAAAATGAAAAGCCTGTTTTCGCTTCTGCGAATTTCACTCTGAGCAGAGGTGGGTTCGGTCTCTCTGAACACCCAGAAACACGATCCAAAGAATCCCCACGAATAGCAGGGACTGCACACTGGGTCAGAAATGCCCCCAGAGTGTTCAAATGCCAACAGGCTAAGCAGAGCTTTAAGGCTTATACTTGAATCACAGAGCTGGTCCCCGAAGTGCAAAGCTGGAATGCAAGGCTGGTCTCTGCAGGGCAGGTGTGCAAAAGCTGTTTTGTGAATGAAGCAACAGAAACACCCAGAGCCCAAAGCTCTGGCTTGTCAGGTTTCACACAGCTCTGTCTTCCTGAAGGTTCTGATAAAAGCCCACAGATCTCCTAAGGGCCAAGTGGTTTCCCCAGCAGAGGCTGCCCATCAGAGTGACTCAATTGTTTCCCCACATGCAGCAGCGTCACACACAGGCTCAGGAACCAACAGCTCCTCTTATCCCCTGCCAACCTCCTAACCCACTTCCACTGGAGGAGGCAAAATCAGCATTGTGGGAGGAGGAATGAGCCAGGCAAGCACAAGCAGTGTCAGGCTCAGAGCTGAGGGGCCTCTGCCTTGCTGCCTCTACTCATGTGCCCCACTAGCTGGGCTACAGGATTCCCTCCCTGCACTGAGGAATCGCCAAGGAGAGGTGAATGGGGAGGCAGGTGACAGGGAATGAGTGACCACAGAGCTTCCTGGGGACTTTAAAAGCTTCTGTTTGAGGCTTGAGGAGGTTCAGACATGGCCCAGGGGGATCCAGCTGCCCCAGGGAAGGACCTGCCCATCCCTTACCTGTTGGGAGGAGGCCCAGCCTTCATGCGCCCTCCCACCAGGGCCAAGAAGTCTGTTTTGAACTCTGTTTTGATGATGTTGTTTTCCACCTCTTTTTCAGCATTTCCTGTTCTTCCCTGCTGAACCTGTGGAAGGCAATATATAACACACAGGTTTAATGCCCTTCTTTCAAGCCAGTGCAGCACCAGAGATTAACCCCCAGCAAAAGAACAGACACAATCACAGGGCTCTTGCCATCAAGCCACATATTCTTCAGTCAAGGCACAGACATTTCTGTCAGTTATTGGCCATCTCAGCTTCCCTGCTGTCTACTGTCTCCTCTTAGAAGCCCAAAGGTTCAATAATCTCATACCCTTTTTCAGGTAGTCCTTAAACCAGCAATACTTGCTGCACTGAGTCCTTGGCTGAAGCTCTGATTCCCAGCTGTTGGCCACCCATGGACTCTGTAAAGGCTGCTGGCCAAAGCAGTCTCCAAACACAAAAGGCAGCCACAGCAAGGAGCAGAACCAGCCCAGCTCCCCTCTCTGCACCTCCTTCACCCACAGCATTTTCCAACCAGACACCCCTGTTGCTGGGGAGCCTCAAAGTCAACTGGAAATTCACTCCAGCCTTGCTGCTGCAGTGGCTCAAACCTGTCAGGCAGACAGAACTGTTCCTCCCATAGAGAACAGATTTTCAGCAGAGAGACTTCACCTTTAAAGACTCATTTTTGTATTTCTAATCACTGAAAGGACACGGAACAGTTGGAATGGAGGCATCTTGTGCTCTTAAACCCTCCTGTGTGTGAGGAGGTGCCATTTCTACAGGAGCCAGGAGGGACACATCACCCACCGTGATCTTGTTCTCAGTGCTGATGGGAGGGGCAGGGTCCAGCCCCAGCTGCAGCCGCCGCTGCTTTTCACAATAAGCCTTCCAGGTTTCTTCATTGAATCCGTAATTAAAGTAATCAGAGAGGTCGGCACCTGACAGAGGGAGCAGAAGTTAACACAGGGACTCTGCACACTTGCATCCTCCAGCTGTCCTCTAACTGCTTAGGTGAAGGGTTAGGAACACCAGGATTTTCTGGAGAGCCCAGCTGACTGTGCCTTTCACTGCCAGGGGGCCACAGAGAGGCAGCACCTTTGGGTGGGAGGGGGACCTTGGGCCCGCCTGGGACACAGCTCAGCTCGTGCACAGGCTACTCACTGAGAGCTGCTTGGCACCACTTCTTCACCAACTGTCCCCAGGAGCTGAGTGCTGGGGAGAGCACAGCAGTGACAGTTCCAGTTCCCCCCACAGAAACAAGATGGTGGCACAGAACTTTGTCTTGGCAGAGCTAAGCCCACACACTCCCCTCCTCAGCATCACTGCCTTTGCTGCTCTGTGAAGAGATTCTGGGGCTCACCCATTTCGTGAAAGGTATCTCAAGTGCAAGTTTTGTATCGATATGCCCTGGACTACACCAGTAATTACAGTTCAGTCACAACCCTAATCAGTCACCCAAGGTTGTTATCTCACACTGACAGTCTCCTGTGCAATGTGCCAATTCAGCACGAGCACCTCTGAATGACAGAGCTGGCCACAAACTGCTTGCCAAGAAAATGTGGATGCAGAGGGACAAGCCTGGCTGCAGGAACTCCTTGAGCACCCCTCCCACCTCCCACCAGGACACACTACAAAGCACCTCCTGCCCTGCTGAGGTGTCCCTCAAACGTCCCCCACTCCAAGATATTCCTACACAGACCAATTCCAGAACAAAGGGCTGATATACCCAGGGCTACCAAGGCACTCTGACCATGCTGAGTGTGGTTTAAGGTGGGAGGTCTAAGCAGTGAGGTTTATCTCCTAGGCAGGCCACTCTTCCTGTTGTACCACCCAAACATGCAAATCACACCAACACCGACTCAGCAACATGGCATTTACTCATCTACTTTATCAGCCTCTATTTCTGACCTCTATCAGCTCCTCCACACAGGATTTCTTCTTCCTCTCCCTCACTCAAAGAGATCCCAACCTGATGAACAATTAACTGTTAGGGATATAAACTTGAAACGCTGCTGAGTAATGAGCTACTTGCCATCTAAAATAAACACAGGCCACCTTCCATCTACTTGTATTCCATCACTGCTTTAGGGCCAGCCTGCTCTGTTTTGGTCCAGGGATGTCAGCATGGCCACAACCATTTCCAGGCTTTATCTTTGAACTTCACTGTATTCTTTCTCACTCATTTTCTTCCCATTCCCCTCCTTCTCACCTCACAATGAAAGGAAAATCCCTGCAGGAGAAAGGCTACGTGTTCCATTCTGTCTGCACTTGCTCCATCACAGGGTGCTTTAATGCTGGTTTGATACCCTGACATAGTTATTAGCTCTGTTCTGCACTCTGATGCCTTTCATGTGGGTAAGAGATACCCAAATCACACCACAGACAACCTTAGAAAAGCACTCCTTACTCAGCACAGCAATAGTTCTGAAAGATAAATAAAATGCAGGGGCTGGCAGGGAGAAGGATTATTTCTGAGAAGAGGCAAGTGGATTTTTTTGTTTCAGTTGACATTTCAACAGAGCACATTTTATGAGCAGCACAGCAAAAATGTGGATCTCTTGCCCCTTCAATTATTTACGTATCAGATGAAAACCAGCAGTTCATTTGTGGCACCCTAGAGCTGTCCTGCAAGAGCAGCAATGCCCCTCACCCTAATGAGTGTGGGCAGCCCCAGGCCCCAAATGAGGAGGGTGCACAGGGACAACTCTGGGCTTGCCCACGGGAGCACAACAAGCTGCTGCACGGGAAGAGGAGAGCACAGATCACCAACCCCCAAGTCCTCACCCTCCTCAGCTGCCTGTCAGGCCAACAAACATTACCAGATTGGTATCAGGGCAGTATCGGCTGGAACTAGGGAATTCATAAAATAGACTATTAAAAAAAATAGCTGCTCCCTTTAGCTAAATGACTAGAATAAATGCAACCCAATTTTAGGTAGAGCATGGCTTGTTGAGTCAGAAAATGCCATTGATTGTTTAGACAGGCATCAGAGGCTGAGCAACACGCATTGTTGCAGCTCCCCTGTTCCCTGGCAACAACAAATGGACAGAAATGACATGTGAAATTAGAGAGAGACAACTAAAACTGCAGAAAATATTTACCACAAGGAAGTGTGAGGAAACCCACCTGGTTTCCTCCACGGCTTGTCTTCAAATGAATCCAAATCCACCTCTATAACAGGCAATCCATTTATATTCCCTGCGGCATCCAGGTCAATACCTTTGGGCTGCAACTTGGCTTTGGAGAGACAGAAACTGTTAGTACTTTTAATGCAATGCCTTTAATCCACTCATTTGCTGAGCAAATTATTGCAGTCCAAAACAAAGAGCTGCTGGGAGTTAATCACTGGCTTTACAGCACGTAGGTAACCACAATCAGCTTTTTAATAAATACACTTCAGTCACTCCATAAACAAACAGCCAGGCTGGGCAGCACTTGCAGCTGAACAGCAGAGAAGCAAATTCCACCCAGACTGATACTATAGAGTAAACCATTAGAACATGCATGAAATTTACCCCAAAGGAAAATAAAATGATTTTTCTCCCCAGGCAAAATAGCTATTTTCCCCTCCCTAGACAGACACAAGTCCAGGATCAGTCTTTACTGATACAGAATCTTCAAGCAGAATTTTTCTCATTTTCTCACTCAGAAGAGAATTCATTTGGATGAAACAATTAAGGGAAGGGAGAAGATGAAGCCCACCAAAGGGCAGTCTCACCCATGTGGAAGGACAGAGCCCACAGCAGAACCTAAACTGAGTGGTGGGGCACATTTCATCAGCAGAAACATGCAGAGCTGCTACTCGAGGCCAGAGTTGGTTTATTTTACTATCTTACACTGCAAGCAGCTCAGGACACTGATCAGAGCTCCAGTCCTTCTCCAGGCAAGCTGGAATGCTCAGCTCCAGTGCCACAACACAGCTTAGAAATATTTCGTGGGTTTTACTCTAAAAGTAATAATCAATGAGCTTTTTTATAGTTTAAATAGAATTATGATCACCTGTGATGGGTAATTAAATCTCTGCATTGCATCCCAGACCCTCAGACTGTCCTAGGAGCACTTATCTTTAGGAAATGCACTTCCTAGTCCTGGTTTACATAAAATGCACAAACCCTCCCAAAGAGACCCAAATGTGCAGTTCTCAGTGCCAGGAAAGTGAAATATTGCAAAAGGTGAAGGATAAAAATAACAGCAATACCTGAAGCAGATGCTCCATAGCCTCTACCTGTTTTTAAGTTTAGATTCATTGGAGTTCCCCTATTGGAAAAGAATCAAATGTTGGCATTTGAACAAATTCCTTGGCTGAAGATTCTCATGCAAAATATACTCAAGCCCTGACACCCTTCAGAAGATGCTTTAGTTCACCTGGGTTTGCTATTCAGAGTCATCCATCAGAGTGAAACCACCTCTACAACAAGAGAAGGAAATTATCCATAAAGTGGAAAAATTAGAATATGCAGCAAAGCACAGGTAAGTAATTTCTGTGAGAGGAGGGCTGCTAGCAGCAAGCAGAAGTGCTGTCTTATTGGTTTTATTCAAGGCACATTAGGCAGAGTTTTAAAAAATTCCATCTCCTGGTTCTCAAACGCAGCCTCACCATTTCTGAGCCACAACAAATCTGACAGCTGGGAAGGAGTAAATCCACAGCTTTCTCTGAATTCCTGGGAATAGAGATTTCAGTTCGGGGAGCTTTCACAGATGAGTTAAATGTACCTTCCCACCTTTGATTCTGCTCCATGAAGCACAGGAATTAGTAGGTTAATTTCCCAGCAGCAGCCCCATGAAATACCATTCCTATCTGACAGATGGATCCTCCAAGAAGCGATTGCAGGACAGAGCTGCCCATCAGCTCCCAGTCCCACTCCGGGGTTCTGCCCATTACTCCCACGTCTCCCAGGAGACAGAGCAGCTCTCACCTCATCCCCACCTTCACTCCCAACATGCTGGAGCCACCTGAGCCCAAAAGCCCCACCATGACCAGCAATACCCACATGTAGGACGGGGCTCCCGTTTTGATGTTGCCAATGGTAACTTTGACGTCGTCGTCGTCGCTGTCGCTGTCGCTGTCATCTTCATCATCCTCACCACTGGGCAGGGCCTGCCAGCAGGGCAAACACAAGGAGCTCCTCAGTGCACACAGGTGACAAATTCCCCAGGACACTGAGCCAGACCTCAGGAAGGTTCCTGAACAGCCTTCAATACTGATGGACAGGTGCCCACAGAGAAACTCCTGTGTCCTTCAAAGGCATTCCCCCAGTGCTCAGGTAGGGCCACATTTCTGAATGCAGGGGAGGGTTTAGCTCACTTCTAAGAATTCCATCACAGCCCTCAGCTCTTCTCCTCCAGTCTTTTTGAAAGAATCAGGGCTTTTCTGACACATCTCCCTCCCAGCTCCATGGTCAGAGCACATGACCACAAATGAAAACCACCAAAATACATTCAACAGGCTTCCCCCAAGAACCTCGAGGCAAATATTCCCTCACCACGACTTCTGTGGTAGGAAGCTGCTGAGCAGTTTGGCTTGGCTGATTTAGCACTGTCAGCCCCCAAGTCACTTCCCTTTACAGCTGCTGCTTTGACTCCAGTGCCACCCCAGTGCTGGGGCACAAAAGTAAAGGAATAGGCAAGGAAGGTTTCCAGATATCCAGCAGCGCAGCCTTGTGGGAGGCACGGGCTGAGTTAACACCTCACCCTACAAAAGGGCATGAGGAAGCTGTTCCTAACCCTGCCTCCTTTCCCATGGCACATGGGTCTGTCAGGACTCTGTGTGAACCCTCTGGATGTGCCACAGTGGCAGAAAAAGTCATCAAAGAGACCAGAGGAGGAAGGAGGGGAGAAGCAACCCTCCTCCTTCTCGTTCAGCACCGAGCCACTAGATTGCATTCTAAGAAGTCTGAGCCTAAATCAAAACTGATTCTGAGCATTTTGGGATTTCTATCCCACTGTTTTCCAGACCTTACTGGCCCTTGAGAAGTCACACTGAATACTGAGCTGGGGATAACACTGTGTTCTGTTTTCCCTGCAGGCTGCAGCATCACAGACCCTCACCTGCCTCCTGGCTGGGCACAAGCAGAGCTTACCCCGGGTTCCCTCCCCACCACTCAAGGCAGGCTGCCAGGAGAAGCCTGCTGCTGTAGCTGGCATTGGGAATTAGCTGTCAGTGCATCCTGGCACTACAAAGGTAAGGGATTAGGCAGTACCAGGCTCTTTACAGCTCATCTTTTTACCCAGGAGTGTTGAGAAGCACAAGCCCCTCCCTGCCCACGCGAGCCGTGGGACACGTACGTGCTGTGACATCTCCCGGTCCTCGTTGTTGACGGGCCGGTTCTCCTGGGGAGCATCCTGCAGGGGATGAGCAGATTCTGCATGTCTGGGGGACACAAAAACACAGTCACCACGACAGGGGAAGGAGGTGGACAAGCCCAGCCTAGAGGCTCACCTACAAACCCCTGTAAAACCTTCACCCGGGAGGCTTTCATAGAGCGCTTTATTCACGTGCTGTGTTTGTCCTGCTGGCACTCAACAAGACTGCACACAAAAAATCCACCCTCCTGCCTTGGTTTGGCTTTGCTTTGGCTGCAAAGAATCAGTTTCACACATCCAGAGAGCACCTGAGAGCACTCAATAGCTCCTGTATGAGTGGCAGCTCTAACAGCATTCAGCTTTGGTGTGCCACAATCACAACTGGTAAGAATAAGACCATAAGAGGCAAAATTTCCCCTCCTCCTTAAGGATGCTCATAATGACACAAGTATTTAGTAAGCAGGAAGGGCATCTGTCCCAGAGAAAATGATTTTAGTGTTTCTGCAAATAGTGTACAGCAATGAGAAGTTAAAATTCCAAGAAGAAAAGACAGATAATTATCCACCCAATCTTCTCACTCATTACAAATCAGTCCTAATGCAACAACGGTCAGGTTTGGATTTACCTCAAATTAAAGAGTCTGTACAAATGTTAACATTATTTACTGCACTGGCCAAGCAGGAATGTCAGATTGGTGTGCATGTGCTAGAAAAGGGCATGCCAAGTGTTACAGAACTAAAATACAGAGAGGTCTGTAATGTCATAGACAAAACCTGGTAGAACCTCATAACATTCTGACTTTTCAAGAGAAGGCAATTAGAACAGCCCAAAAAACACCCAGAAAACACAATTCTCCACCAGTACTTTGTGGAGATGTTCCTATTTAAAATTTCATGTCGGACAACAAACACACACAAGATTGTCTTCAAAAATAAAACAAAATAAACTCACAGAATCCAAACACTGGTCACACTGAAGCCACAGAGTGGCAGGACAGGAGACACCAAACAAGCCAAAGTAACCCAGCTCAGGAGTTACTGAGCATAAAACAAAGACCAAATAATTCGAGCAGTAACTGAAGCCCCACATACACAGAAATCCACCAAGCCAAGATCAAAAAGAAGGGCTGAAGGTCCAGCAGCTGACCAGGGAAGGTCCTATGGTCACCATGTTCCTGATGTGACACCTGCACACACTTCCAGGTAGCAAAAGCAGCCAAGATGTCAGAGGGACAATCAGCCTCCAAGTATTTCCACACTGCAGACACAGGCTGTGACATGAGGACCAAAGGATGGACCACTGGAGGAAATCTCTCTGATGGATCTAACATTGACCTCAGCCCCTGAATTATTTTAAGACTCTGAGATGACTTTGATACCTGATTTCAGGAAGAGTGACAAGTATTACCTTCAGCTTTGAGTCACATGGAGCATCTGTGGGTGTGCATGAAAATTTATGAACTGGAGTTCAGGGAGGCATTTGCTACCCAGCAGCCTTTCCCTAACCTGTTTGCTTCCCAGGAATGAACCACCTGGCAGGTTCCCAGCATCCCCTGCACCCCCAAAAACATCACAGCCATTTCATCTCCCCCAGATGCCAACAAAACCCTGGGCACTGCTGACCCAGGAGCATGCTGCTGCTGTTTAACCCATCCCTTAGGCTAAGGATGAATCTCAGTGGGTACTGCAGCCCAAAGTACACTGATCTCTGCTTCCTGCCTAGGGACAGACACTCCACACCCACGAGCCAGCAGTGCATCCCTCTGGAGCTGCAGCCGTTGACAACTGAGCAAACAAAGAGTCATTTTTCTTAAAACACCCCACAGCTCTTCATTTAGGAAGATCCTCATTGTGCAACAAAGAAATGGGGAAAAAAAAGGAGAGCTAACACGAGCACTAATCCTTTTCCTTCCTGCATCTTGCAGCTATTGGAGACAGACACTGGAAATTCAGATTTTTAATCCTGCTTGTAAAGTAAAATTGCATTCAGATGAACGTGACATGGAACAACAGATTTATGCAAATCAGCACTACATTTCTGTCTAAAAGTTGTTCCTTCCCACGAAGCTAATTTGATGTTTTTAGGTAATAATTCACCGAGTTTTTTACCACTTGTTTATTTGAACAAGTTTTCATGTTCCTTAAAGCACACAAGTATCTGTAACAATCCAGAAATTCCAGACGCCGAACCCACAATGACAACAAACATTAAAGTGAACTTCAGAAGGTGCTGAGCACACAGAAGTCCAAGTGAGGATCAAGTCTTCTGAAAAATGTTCCACTTTAAAATAGCAAACAGGAAATATTGTGCTGAGAGAAAGTCCTCCTGGTGCAAAACACACGGCTGCAAATAAGAGAAATTACGACCCAGCACAGACAATACTTTCCACACACAGAAATCCAAAGTGATCATTGATTTTATCTCCAAGTCTTACCCAAACCACACACTTCACAGATCTCACAGAATGTGCTGATTTGATCATGTCAAGATTTTAACCCAAGATTTTTTACCTTTTCCAGGCTAAAGCACAGGCCACAGTTTCACCAACGCCAGGCCAGCACAAAGGCCAGTCCTCAAGGCATCATTTTCCCCAGGGAATTAAACTGGAAAACAGATCTGATTTAAAACTAATTGGTGAGAGGAAAAAAGGGCTAAAAGTTAGTTTTAAATCAAACCAGTTGACTGACCCAGTCCACCTTCCACATCCATAAATGTGTGCCAGCCCAAGCGTGGTGGATGATTCCATGGGATGGGGAAAGGACAGGCTGCTGGTCCTGGCAACAGCACCAGTCTAAAGCACTCATAAAGCTCTGCTTAACAAGGCTTGATCTTCTTTGTAGCATGTATTGTTATAGTGAATAAATAGCCTCTGGACTCACCCAGAAATTGGTCCATCTTCTTGCTTACCAGTGGTGTCATCTGCAAACACAACAATAGGAACAAAGAAGTTATTCAAGTGAAAGCAAAAAAGGGAAGTTTAAGCACAAAAAGCACCCCAGGTACAGAAACACCTCCTGCTGCCAAGGCATCTTAGCCCCAGTGCTCTCTTTCCAACAGAGTTCAACTAGAAATGGAGCAACTAAAAATAAACCCAAGGCACCAAACAAGACCCATGTGCAGAGGTGATGCCTCGTGCCCCTGACACAGGGCAGAATTCAAAATACATGTCAGAGGTCTCAGAGCAGAGACAAACCTCACACAGGAACTGACCTCAGCTACAAAGGTCTTTATATAGAATTCTAACACACCAGGAAGGATGAAAACAGGGGAAAGCCCACAGGGAGGACAATGGGTCTCCAACGAAGTCTAGTGGTTTATCCCGGGCACATCCCAGCCCCCTTAGCCCACAAGGTCTGGGTGACTAGGGAACCGAAACTCTAACAAAGCACCTCGTCCAACCTCCCTGCACCAGCGATAAAGGGACAGTAACACAGCACCCAGAGAGCCATGGAGAGCCCCCACCCCAGGGGGAATGGGGGTGTCTGTGGGGGGACCAGGGATGGGGGGAC